>CM056472.1:12115719-12262270 GCA_029783895.1 Triplophysa bombifrons
ACACTTCTATTGAGCTTCGACTACTTTTAGTTTTATCAGACTTGTTGAGCAATCCTTGTTATTATTTCACAACATCAAAACAACAGAAAATGCTTTACACATCTCTTGTGTTGTGCTTGTGGACTCTAATCGGTAAGTTGTGTTTGTTTCTGTCAGAAGAAAAGGTTTAATGTGGAACAGTTTCTGTCGCTGGGGTTGTACCCTTATAGGTTCCTTTTTGTACCTTCATGGGTATACAACACATTTTTGCAGTGCATTATTCTATCTTATGGACCAATTGTGCACTGGGTCAGAAAACATCTAACAAAATTGAACAGCATCATATTTTTTTGTACATGTAATATACGACAAAGAACCTTGGGGTACCAACCCAGCGACAGGTACAGTTTGAAGTCTTCTTTCTGAAAGTGCATTTATTTCTGTAAAAATAACTCTTCTGTATTTCACTTTACTTCAAATAAATACATTATTTGTACTATTTGTACCTAACATTGTTCTTTTCTGGACGTGCAACACATTCATTGCAAGATGACGTTTTCTCACTTCACACTGTGGGTTTTATTTCACAATTCATTCTATGTTGAGTTAAGAGAATCACACGTTAGAAATAGATACGTACAATTCCTTGTCTCTTAACACATGAAACCAGAAAACTAGCTAACGGAGCCCCCACGTGATTGGCATGTGCGATATGGGGAGATGGGAAGAATATTAAAAAATTAAAAAATAATTCTTTAGTATTCAATAAAAATAAAGCTAAAAAAATTGAATATAATGAAAAATGTCAATATTTTTTGTCACTCATTTCAGAAAGTTAACCCGTATATTATGAAACAGGGGAAGGTAACAGATGTTTTTAGGCCTTTACTGTGCATCGTGATATATGCTGACCTGCTGTACCACAGTCCCTGTTCTCATCACAGCTAAATTCACTTCAGGATAAGACACAGAAGGCATTAGATGTCAAAAGAGTGAATATGGAGAACAATAAGGCTATTCTGTGTAAAACAGGGGAAGGTAACAGATGTTTTTAGGCCTTTACTGTCCATCGTGAGATATGGTGACCTGCTGTAGGACTACAAGGTTACTCTGTACATTATAAACATATCATTTTATAATATTATGTTCTTATTTACATTTTATAGCCTATAATGCATGTATGTATAACACAAAGCTCATTTATGTTCATGTTTCTTAAATGGACGTTTAAAATAGTTGTGATTGCTGTTCTATTATTTGGGTAAAAGTGAATATGCACTCACACACACATATATATAAATATATATATATGTGTTTGTGTATTCACTTTTTATATATATGTATATATGTATACACATACACATATATCCATCCATCCATCTTCTTCCGCTTATCCGGGGCCGGGTCGCGGGGGCAGCAGTCTAATCAGGGCTGCCCAGACTTCCCTCTCCCTAGACACTTCCTCCAGCTCTTCCGGGGGGACACCGAGGCGTTCCCAGGCCAGCCGGGAGACATAGTCCCTCCAGCGTGTCCTAGGTCTTCCCCGGGGTCTTCTCCCGGTGGGACATGCCCGGAACACCTTCCCGGGAAGGCGTCCAGGGGGCATCCGGAAAAGATGCCCGAGCCACCTCAGCTGACCCCTCTCGATGTGGAGGAGCAGCGGATCAACTCTGAGCTCCTCCCGAGTGACCGAGCTTCTCACCCTATCTCTAAGGGATCGCCCGGCCACCCTGCAGAGAAAGCTCATTTCGGCCGCCTGTATCCGCGATCTTGTCCTTTCGGTCATGACCCACAGCTCATGACCATAGGTGAGAGTAGGAACGTAGATTGACCGGTAAATCGAGAGCTTCGCCTTGCGGCTCAGCTCCTTCTTCACCACGACAGACCGGTACAGCGACTGCATTACTACAGAAGCTGCCCTGATCCGTCTGTCAATCTCCCGTTCCATCCTTCCCTCACTCGTGAACAAGACCCCCAGATACTTGAACTCCTCCACTTGGGGCAGGAACTCTCCACCTACCTGAAGTGAGCAAGCCACCCTTTTCCGACTGAGAACCATGGCCTCAGATTTGGAGGTGCTGATTCTCATCCCAGCCGTATATATATATATATATACATACATACACACACACACACACACCTAGAAGTTAGCTATAAAACAATTACCATGGCAATCACAATAATGCCAAACGCAATCAGTAGAGGAATGAAATGATCCTGCTTTGTACAGTTCAATCTGCGTGTTCAGCCACTCACGTCACGTCAGCACTCTTAACAGACGAGAAAAGCCCGCTCACAGTAACGTGCACGAGCACAAAGCGCGTTATTGCCTGTTACGTGCCTGATGTTAAAACGGGATGATACCGTAACATTTATGTGAGGCAACTGTTATAAAGTGTGGTGCAGATCAAAGAGGACACTGAACAGAGATATTTAAGTTCAAACGTCTTTAGTAGTTGCGTTGAAGAAATACACATAAGTAGCCTACAGAAACAAATATACATGGAATAAAACACGAAAAGAGTGCCGCACAAATTAAATAAAGAAACAAAATAAAACAATCCTTATACTAACCTCTAAACTTGCTAACAAAAGAAATATGGAAAAGAAACCGAAGTCTTCAGCGTATACGACGCCCCAAATAAACTAATATAATCTACAAACAAAAAGTACACGGGCGGTGTCACACTCTCAAACCCAACCTAACAAAGGATTAACTAACATGATGCACTGACATGCATCCTCAATGAACTCAATGAAAATCAACTGTCAAACAATATATCTATAAATAGATCCAACTACATACACAAGGCATGACTACGTCAAGAATCAAACAAGGTGTCGACCACAAACAGCGGACCGCGTTGGAGCACACGGTACGCTGGCTTGGCGCCCACACACAATCACCTCGCGTCCTTAAATACTGCTGAAACGCAAGCCGATTGGCAGGACCTCGTGACGTCAGGATGATGATTGGCAATAGAGTCAGCCAATAGAAACCAACCTAGAACTGGAGTTGAAAGAGACACAAAAAGACAGGAGAGCGAGAAACAATACAATGTCCATAAAACACACACGGAACGTAACAAGATTAAAAAGCTGCGCACGAGCACAAAACGCATCCTCGCCCGAATTTACGCTCTTTGCGTAGAGAATTGTCGACAGTGACAACAGCGCCTACTGCGGTCACGAAATATCACGGGTGACAGAACATTTGTAACACCGGCACTGCATCTACTATATGCATATAATACACACCATGGTGTGTGTGTTTGCTGTTTCATAAAAAGTAGATATTGGCGGATTAAAACACAGCTGACATCAGTCACATGCTTTAATGGTAAAACTGTTACATTTCGCGTGAATCTATAAGCATTTTGGCCATAAGCACCGTAACTTATGTCACGTTAACTCTGTGTAAGCATCGCATCATAAATAGACTCGCGCAGCACTGCTGCTTCCACGTGCGCTATGAATGTTCTAACCTGTTCTAACAATAAGTTTAATTGTCTATGATTTCTGTTAGAGAATAAGCAGGTGCTGATAACGCGCTGGGTACATGACTAGTGAACAACAGACTATCCTCTCTTCTCCATTGCTCATCTGACACACCTCTGAACATGACGTAAAATGAACTAGCCAATCAGAGAGCTTGTAACATGTCTCTCTCCGTAGCTAATTTGCATTGTTTTACCTCGTTTGAGCATGCAAGGCCCCAGAGTGTCATTGAAATGGTAAATAAAGAGGCTAAAAGGAAAAGCTAAATGACTTGGCAAATCGAATAGCAAATCGGATAAGGAAATGCAGAGGGGAAATGGAAATACAAATGCTAAAAGAAATGACGGATTTTAAATGACGGATTAAAACTTTTATTTCTAGTTTAATTTGTAAATCCAATTATTTATTCCTCTTTTTAAATCGCATTTTGAAATAGATTTTGAAATTCTACTATTTATAAAGGAATTCATTAATGCGCTTTAAGATGATGTATTTATTTCGTGTTTTATGTTGATTTTTAAAAGTCCCTTTTTAAATTGAAGTATTTATTGATGGATTAATATTTAATTTATTAATTATTTTTACAATCACGCTTTTTATTGCCCATTTAAAAATGAAATTAAAAATAAATGGATTAATGCCTATTTTTATTGAAGAATTAGTTATTAAACAATGAAATGCTTTATTACTTTACACAAGACTCTCCTGGTCCTCCATACTGGTCCTCCATAGTTTACACACCTCAAACTCTCTCTTCAACACTGTTCTTCTTCGTTGTCAAAGTCTCCATGAAATCTGTTTTTTGATTGATGATGTTTGTGGGGTGTTTAACAATGATGTTTCTAATTTCAAAATATAAAATATACTTCACATATTTCAAGTCTTTTGTTCACCGCTGTCCCTCTCCTAACCAAATGACTGGATTTCTTCCGATCTATATAAAGTCCCAGGTATAAATTTCAGGTACGATTTAACAGTTTAGAGGGATTCATCAAAGTAAATGTGGGTCAGACAAGGTAAGGAGTACTTTGATGTGAAGGATACTTTAATTAATTTAGTAAGTTAACCTAAAAATGTACTTTGTGCTGTTTAGTTACGCTTAATTAATTGAATCAAGGCAATGAGTTTGCACAATTCAATTAAGTAAAGTAAACAAATTAGTATTTACAGTGTGTGATGTCACACAATGATCGGTCAGACAGACAAGCCTGCTGTATGTTTTCAGACTCCTCTTGTCGGGGGCAGACTGAGAAGCAAAATCGGCTCTGGAATATTTGACCCATATCAGCCCTCGTGTCATTTGCGTTACATGCATACGTGTCCGACTCGGTAATGCCTTTGTGTCCCAAGGCAAACACACCTGAAAATGTGAACAGTGTTTAGTGTTAAACAGAATAATGCTCACAGATTTGATCTGATGATGAGTGAATTATTAAAGCTTTTAGTGTTCAAGCGGTTATAAAATCTCTTTGTGTGACTGGTTTGTGTTGTTCAGGTGTGTTTGGTGATGAAGTGAAGTCAGTGTCAGTGATGGAGGGACATTCTGTTACTCTACACACTAATGTCACTCACATACAGACGGATGATATCATGGAGTGGAGATTTAAAGACATTCTCATCGCCAGAATAAAGAGATCAGTAAGTATTAATCCTATATATGAAGATAATATTAAGACTGAGATATTCAGAGACAGACTGAAGATGAACAATCAGAGTGGAGATCTCACCATCACACACATCACATCTCAACACTCTGGACTTTATCAACTCAAAATGATCATTGGAAATGAACTGACAAAGAGAAGTTTCAGTCTTGTGGTTTATGGTGAGTAGAGTTTTACTTTTCATCACATCATATCTTCTGTTGATTTTCTCTTTTAGTCTTCACAATCACGTCTCACACATAAATTATAAAATAAAGCATCACTTTTATTGGCTGTTGATATATTCAGTTTTGTGATTCTTTTATATGTTCCAGCTCCCCCTGCTGTCAGTGTGAGTGAATCTACTCCATCATCCAAAAGTTTCAGTGTGCCAGGTAAACACATGCTCGAAGGGGAATCGCTCGGGTCTGAAGGAGTAAGGGATGAATGAGTTAAGGCTAATTGTAAAATGTAAACTTTTTGGCAGATCGATAGCAGTTGTCTATAACACTTTTAGCAACTACAAATACCATGGTTAAACCACGGAGGACAGTTACAGTAGAACAGCCATTCCCAAAGTGTGAGATGTAACAACAGAATGTCTAACATGAACTATTGCTTTATTATTCTTGTGAATTTTGCTCAATATTAAACTTATTTTAATTAAAAGTAATTGTTTGTTTAAAAGGGCTTCCAGACTCAACCTCTTCTTTCCTTACAAACACACAAGAGGTGTTTTAAGTTCAAGACACCCCGTTCTGTTAGTCACATGACTTTCACATTAATGACCACGTTTACATGGACGTCAGTAATCATGTTCTTTGACTTATTCTAAATAAGCTAATATTACGATCCAGGTGTTTACATGAGTTGCTTTAAGAATATATCTTTCATGTTCCCATTTTACATGTTACACTGTTGGATTAATGGCATACGTCATGACGTCTCTAAGCGACGCAAATCGCCATGCCCTCCATAATATCATGTATAAACAAACAGTTGGTCTTCACCACGATATCAAAAACAGTTTTTGGTGTTTCATTTGTTTTAGTTTAGATGGATAAAGCTGATAAGAAAAGATCTGTTTACATGCTCCATTTTAAATCACAGGATCGTCTTAATCTTGTTCACATCAGATTATTGTTGTCCATGTAAACGTTTTGACTGAATGAATGAATCTTACACTTGGGGCTTTTGCTTTCTGCCCTTTAGACATTTTAACAGAAATTGTGTTCATGCGATAAAAAACATTTCTCCTTTTGTCTATTTATTTGTCATTACAGACCCAAATGTTTATACTCCACCAGAAGGAACATGGTTCTGTACAAAAAACACAACAACAGAGTGAATGACAACTCCTGATGATCAGAGATTCAGTCTAAGAAGTGAAAAACTGTGTGCGTGGGTTATTTTTGATAATGAATGTTCTGACTGATGCAGCTTATTTACACAGAATGTCATATATTTTAATCATCGATGTTAAAACCGTCCGCTAGATCAAGTGATGGTCCAAGACAGAGTTCTTCAACTACTTTTCTTTGAGGGCCGGATTACAAAAGTATAAATGGGATGCAGGCCTACTACCCTATCATCAATTCTTCTGTTATTTATTGCATTTTGTTCCTTTAATACCGTTTTTGTTGCTGTTAGCTATAGATCATATAATGGTCATATTTTTTAAGGTTTTTGGGAAAATTAATCCCTGCACCTTGACAGTAAACTGGTGTCTTATAATGCAAATCAATCGGTCTTTGCAAGAAACTGAGCGCTGTAATCGCATCTTCGAGTAAATTCAAATCCCATTTAATGTCCCCCACGCACTAAGGAGTTCAGATCATCTGAAGACCAAGTTCTGGAGGGAGATGAACACCATTTTTCGTAATGAATGCAGTAATAAAAACAACATTGTTTTTCCCTTTTCTAGACAACACGGTGTACTAGTCTTCCTGGAGTTACTCTCAAGGGCACTAGACGCGTTTCGGAAGTGTGTACGAACCCTCAGTTTCTTTGACAGACCTATAAAATCGCTAAATAAGAAGTCAACAGGAATTACTTTCCTATTGAATGTAGCACAAAGAACACCATTCTTAAAGTCTTTTGGCTTATTTCAAATGTTAAGACAGACCAGGTGAAGATGATTGGCTGGCCGCAAGTTGACTAGCCATGATCTAAGAGATAAAACATGAACTCATGAATAAAAGAATATTCTTTTCTCAAATATTTTCATCTTCATTTTCCTTAGAGTAAAAGGGCAGTATTTGTCAATGATTATACTATAAGAGTAATTTGTCCATTTGTTAAACTGTGTAACAAGCACCAATCTGCACTCACGTTCATGTAAGTGTGTAATGTGTTTAACGGTATCAACGGGTATAAGTATACTTCTTAAGTCTATATATTACGACATCATTTTTGTGTGTATGTAAACATTTTGCAATCTGTGTAAAAGCACTGTGGAATAATGAAGGTTAAATATTGGTAAAGTAGGGCAGTTAGACATGATAATAAACAAGAAAACATATTTTCAGTTTCTGTTGTCAGTTCATGACGCGACATTATACAACTGTGTTTATATTTATTTATCCAGATAGTCAATAACAGTAACAGGTTGTTGGAAACGCTGTTTTGTACTCATTGTATTCATGAGTCACCTGTCATACAGTCAAGGCCAGCCCAAGCCTTTATGGGGCCCTAATCAGAATTTTATTTGGGGGTCCCCCTGTACCCCCCTTACAATCCACTGTTGTCAATTCTGATTATTTATACACACACTTTAAACCTACACTCCAAATTCTATTAGTTTATTGGATTATTTTTCTTGCCTGTTTAAGTAAAAAATGTCCTTCTTTCTAAACGAATCATAAACCTTTTTATTTTTCTCTTTTTACCCATATCTTAAATTTTGTGATTTTTTACAAAAAAAATCACAATATACACATCAAAAGAACCCTATTTTGGCCAGTTTGTGAACATGTTTTTGTTCTCTTCTGACATTGTTTAGAAAACTTTTTTACACAAGAAGTTTTTAACCTCAATATTTCAAAAGGCGCGCCCGCCATGCCTTTTTATTACAACAAACCGATAACTTTTTCATAGTTATAGCTTCATTTATTACTTTCAATCTCTCCTTTTCACCACAATCACTTTACAGTTTATTCTCTTATTTTCTCAGCCCTTATCTCCCAAATAATCAATTCACCAAAAGCCTCCTTATTTGGTTAAAAATCGTCCTTTCACCAATCATTTAGTTTCATTATACAATTTTTGAAATTATTGTATAATGTAAAGTTAGTAACTTATAGTAATAACTTATTTTAAGCTTCGATTACCTCTTAACATAATATTTTAAAGCGTTTTCTTCCTTTTATACTCTACATTCATTCCGGCGCCTTTATTCAAAGTGTTTATGCTCTTCTATAGTAAAACAATTATGACGGTTTTATACTAGGACGTCCATATAATTATATAAATTGAGTAAAAATTATTATTGGAATAAATAAGAATCATAAAAACAGTTTTATTCACCTTTTTCCCCCCTTTTACATTTTTTCATACACATTCCTATACTCGTAGGATTCACTAGACAAACATGATACATGAAGTTTTTTTTTGTACAGTGAAATTTTCACCCACCCAGGAATCTCTCCTGCACCAGGTCCCCTCACATATACACTATACATTCACACTTATATAAACAGAGCATAGATTGATATTCATTCATACCTTCCGACACTCTCGTTCATCATTTTAAAAGACAATTATTACCATACAAGACTGTGACAGAAACATAAAACAAAGCTTAGAAAAGCTAGTACTGGAATTTTCATCTGCTCAGGACTTTTTCGATCATGTTAATAAACCATCTGTATCACTATCCAATTCAAGGCCTTTTAAGTAATCAAACAAATTAGTGCATGCACTTATTACAATAACTATCCAAGAAAGCTATTGCTAAAAAAAGAAAATAGACTTGAGATGTGACTTGGGCTCCACTTTTAAGACTTGACACGAACCTCCGAGACTTGTGAACATGTGTGACCCGTAGCATGTTTTAAAATAACTCAAATCACCCTCAGGAGCCCAGACTGGTCGGCCACTGAAGCTACGCAGGGCTGAGTCTGGTCAATACCTGGATGGGAGACCTGTTGGGCTGTTGGAAGAGGTGTTAGTGAGACTAGCAGGGATGCTCAGCCTGTGGTCTGTGTGGATCCTAATGCCCTGGTATAGCGATGAGACGTTCAACCGAGGTCCTGACTCCCTGTGGTCAATAAAAATGCCAGGATGTCCTTCGAAAAAGAGTAGGGGTGTCACCATGGCCAAATGCGCCTCTCCACATCACGACCTCCTAAGCATCCCCATATGTACTAAACTTTTCACTGCCATAGCATCATCCATGTGGATGCTGCATATTGGTGGTGGTTGAGGAGATCCCCCTTCCATGTTAAGCGCTTTGAGTGTCCAGAAAAGCTCCATGTAAATGTAACAAATGATTATACAGAGATGAAGGAAAGAACAGCAGGCAGGAGACGAAGTGATGTTATAAAATGAAAGATGGTTTATTGTATAATCTCAGTTGTGCTACAATGCTCAGTCAAGCTGTCAAACTTGGTCTGACTAGAAACAGATTCAATAGGTGTTGATAACCATTCAAGATTACAGAATCCAAACATTGTCTTGTGATGTTATTATGAACCTTGAGATGGAGACCATTGGAGACTCATATCAGCATAAAAGACAATATAACTCTCAACAAGGTTGAACAATATTGAAAATAATAAGAATTAAAGTGAATAATAAACTGATAAAATAAATGAATATATGATGAATAAAATGTTATAAATGCTTAAAACTTAGTATGGGATAGTAAATATATAATGGAAATGATAATAAATGGAATGTTATAAATGTCCTACATAAAATAAAACAAGAAACATAAGCATGTCTTGACTCTTTCTGTATTTCATTAGGATTAATTGGTAATGTGACAGAATCTCCCTCCATCAATGACAATCTGACAACATCAGTAACAAAACACCTGAAGAACTCAAACACACACTTTTTTATATCTAGAAACATCTAGATCAATCACTGCACATGCGGAACTTTAATGCAGGCAAAATGTCCATGCAACTTTCGGCAAAGACACCGTGAACAGCTTTGGTGTGTAAATCCACTTTACAGCTCAAGGCGTGTTTCATGTCACACGGCGATAGTTTTCATTATTTACTGATGTTTATTTAAATGTTTTATATGCTTTGTGCCATTTCACTGACAGATTTGCACCTTAAACATTGACGGATGTTTCATCCTCTACTTCAGATATCATATTTCGATTTCAAGTATCGAACTATTTAACAATTTCGAGTATTTAAATAAGTTATTTATATGTATATATTTATATTTAAATATTTCTCTTCTGCTCGTCATATGGTTGCTACACGCAAATATAATAATATAAATATTATTTATATAAAACATATATATTTCTCAACCACCGCGGTCGATTTGTCCATCGTCACAGCCCTTCACGGGGATGACAGCGAACACCTTTGGTGAGTAAATCCACTTTACAGAACAAGGCGTGTTTCATGTCACACGGCGAATTCACCGTGATTAAATTGACTATAAGGGACTAAGCATCACCTGACGAACACACAAAGACACACATCTGTTAGCAGTGCTGAATCTAAACACATATTATTCTGTTCTTAATAATCACACGTAATCAAGTCATTGAATGTGTTACTTACGGTTCCTGGAGCACTTGTATATGATCACACCAACCCCCATCAGCACCACCAGCACCACCACCTTCAATACTGGACCAGTTATCTTCCAGTGTGATCTCTGACTGGATTCTGGAACGGCTCAAGAGAGACGTGTGTTACTAGTGTGACTGCTCCTGTCATGTCATGCGTAATACTGAACTTTTCTCATCAAACTGAATCTGTAGTACATGTATATTTCACTCTGCAACAAAGCGTTTGATTTGTTTAGCTATTTGCTCGCTTAAACAAAGGAGATACGAATAAGTTCCTCCTTTGCTTTGCCACTGCTTCCTGAAAGAACTGGTTTATGAATAAAACGGAGAGTTGCTGTAGAAAACCAGATAGAGAACCTGAGATTCAAGGGTCATGGAAAGAGATGCTTAGAAAAGTGAATTTAAAGTAGGAAGTGAGTGAGTGAGTGAGTGAGGGAGGGAGTGAGGGAGTGAGTGAGGGAGTGAGTGAGTGAGGGAGTGAGGGAGGGAGTGAGTGAGTGAGGGAGTGAGGGAGGGAGTGAGGGAGAAGCAGAGACCTGCTACAAGAAACTGAAGAGAAGTGTGTTTCAGGAAAGAGGAAGAAGTCGCCACACTGAAGCGTTCGGAGGATCTACAGCACCACCAAAAGAGGAAGACGTGGAAACAGACGGAGAGACGGTTGGTGAAACTGAACCAGATTACATCAACAGAGCGGTGAAAAACTGTTACATGAAGCCATAACTCACCTTCGATAGTAAAAGGAACATTTTAGTTTAAAGAGGTTAAAATAAAAGCTCAATCACACCCAATGAAAACTCAACCCATCTCTGTGGCCAAATATGCAGAATGATGAAAAGAGGAACACAGCAGAAGCCGGAAAAGAGAAGGTGGCAGACACCAAGACAGCGCACAGAGGAATAAGACTGGCGACAGATGTGGAAACTGTGCTCAACAAATGTTTGTTCTCAGAGTGGATCTACATCTGTGGGATATCTTCAGGATTGTGAATCCATTTGCGTTGTTACGATCCCACCGGCACGGGTGAGTACGCAACATTAGGTACGTGGGAAAATAAATCTAATAAAATAAGGTAAAGAAGAACTGGGAAAGACAGTAAACCTTGGTGGAACATGACATTTACAACATTTCTCCGAGGGACAAGTTTGATATGATCTGGAACATTGATGAAGACCGAAACGATCAGTAAGGGGTATTGTGAAGGAGTTTTAAATGAAATCATAACAAAAATGTCTTCTCGCAGGTCAAGCATAAGCGTGCTTTTGATCAGAGCTGTAAAGAGACCTTTACAGGGGATGCTTCTCAAAGTATAAAAGTGGCACATGGAACAAGGCTTTAAATAGGGCTGTGCTTAAAATTTGGGCTGCTTCTACTTTATTTGCACCTATTAATAAGCCTGGATTAGAAACTGAAGTGAATTAAGTTGTCCAAGCCTTAAAGGGACAGTTCACCCCCCCAAAAAATGAAACTTCTGTCATCATTTACTCACCCTCAGATTATTTCAAACCTGTATAAAGGTTTTTTCAGGTTGAACACAACAGAAGATATCTGGAAGCATGTCAGTAACCAAACCGTTCTTGGACCCCATTTACTGCCAGAGTAGGGAAAATAAAAATATGGGAGTGAGATCTGTTTGGTTACTGACATTCCTTTAAATATCTTCCCTCGTATTGAGCAGAACAAAGAATTGTATACAGGTTTGAAACAATCTGAGGGCGAGTAAATGATGATATCATATTCCTTTTTGTGTGAACTGTCCCTTTAAGGTTTCATCTGTTATACAGAATAGCAACTGTTATAGTAAACTGTGTAGGATATGGTCACTTTTGGAAATAAACATGTCAACTGTATCATGACATATTGTGTTGTAAGATTGTAGATTATATGCGTTAACACACGGTGGGCTGACATCACTTACTAGGAGCAGCTGATGTTGGGGAGGCTGCTGGAGATGTTGAGGGGGCTGCTGGAGATGTTGAGGGGGCTGCTGGAGATGTTGCTGCTGTAGTTTCTGTCTTTGCTGTTGTAGAAAAAATAGTTTAGTCATTAAAAGATATACTATACTGTTCTAACCCTCTCCGATTTTTTTTTTTTTTAAATGATAATGATAATAAAAACAGCATTAATAAATATAATTTAGAGGATGAGAAAGTCAGAATAAGCCTGTTTTTTCAGTGTTTTGACAAATTAAGGCACTCAACTATAAAAATAAATATAATAATAATACTTCAAAGTATTAATGGTTTTATTCAAATAACAAAATGTTTATAAAGTTGAAAAAGTATACATAAAGACATTTTTCCTACTATGGGAGTCAATGGGGGGAGAAATCTGTTGATTTACTCACCTCTGACAGTAACATTGAAGATCTTGTATGGAGTCCCAGATTTGCTGCTGATCTCAAGTTTATAAACTCCAGAGTCTAACAATCTGACGTCACTGATGGTGAGAGATCCGTTCTGGGGATCCAGCTTCAGTCTGTCTCTGAACCGCTCAGCATCGTTTCCAGGAATTGAGCTCGTATGTGCTTCTCTGTTAATCTTTGCAAGGACTTTTCCTTCACCGTTGAAAAACCACCAAAGATCATTAGCGTTCTGGATTTCATCAGGATTAATGTGTAGAGTCACAGATTCTCCCTCCATCGCTGACAATCTCACAACATCATCAGCACCAGACACACCTGAACAACACAAACACATTCACAGCTGAAGGGTGTTGTTAGCACTGTATTGTGAGACCTCACCACTGCATGTCAAGCCTGAGTAGGGTTGGGAATCAAAAATCAATTCCAATTTGTAATCAGAATGGAAATGCTAGGAATCAAATTGGAAACAAAAGGAATCGGATCAGATAGGTGAGATTAAAATTTGAGTTCCTATAATCAATTCCTGTGTGTGTGTGTTTTCAGAAAAGTCTGCTGATACATCAATAAAAGCCCTTATGAAAATATTATAATATATTGTTATACATCTTAACTACAGTAAACATAGTTACTATAGTAAACTATAGTATTGGCATTAAATAGCACATGAAACACAAATTAACCATCATGTAGTTCAGCTTTGGTAATATAAATTGTAATAAATTAGAAAAATCATGGTTCTATGTGTATATTTATATTAATAATATATATATATAAAAACACACAAAACTAGTGTTGTCACGGTACCAAACTTTCAGTATTCGTTACCAATACCAGTAAAATTCCATGGTTCTCTGTACCAATTTCAGTACCAAAGCAAAACACCAGTACATGCTATTTGAAACACACTTTATTAACAAAGGTCATTGTTAATATAAATGTATGAAAAGCAATGCCAAGTTAATTGTAGCTGAAACTGTTGTGTGCTCACTGCTGATGCAGATGAATATCCTCCTCAGTCTGCTGCTGTATTAAGACAAATAGAGTCAACTTAAGTAAGTCAACAAACATGCATATGTAACATTAAAACAAACCTCTGTTTTTTACTGCATTTGTACAAGATTTACCTACATAAAGGTGATGATAATTGCAGATGATAGACTTTTCTTTAGTTTTAATTTGTCTTTAAACTTGAGAGAGCAGGGGAATTCTATAAAAAATTACTAAATTAGCCTTTCCATGCCATTTTCACCTCTTCACTTTCATACCAGAACTAATTCTATCTTTAAATTATTTCCCAATTAAAACATTGTTCTTTACAAAATGTGAACCTGCTTGTGAAAACACAGCAAATGTCCTTCATAAAACCATCCTACAGAAAATTCTGTGAAAATATAATAATATCTTCAACATTGGCAATAATACCAGCAACTTGCTTGAAATTAATTTCTGCCGCATCGAGATGAAAAAAGTCCAAGCGTTTGGAAAAAAAGAAGTACGGAGTGCAGCTCGCATCTTCTGCATGGTTTTACAAGCGAAATGTGAATCGGGCCTTAATGTGCCTCGGTGGATGTGATGATGTGGAGTTCACTACTTTACCCATACTGCTTAGCGTAACATGGTTATAAGTGATATACGGATGTTACGTGAGAGTATGTTCCGGCAGCCAAGTGTATGTGCTACATGAGCCAAACAGACGCTGTGTTCTTATAGTTATTATTTGTATATAACTGTGTGAAGTTATTTGACGTGGTGTCAGACGTTTGTCGTACTCGCTAACTCGAGGACCATAAGATGTCGATGTTTCAAGCTCCGGTTTGATTTTAGTCAACCCGCCACAAAGCCCACGTGTACACAGCGTTTCAAGTGATTAAGGATTGCTACAAAGCTGGAAAAAGAGGACGAAGATGTCCAAGTAAATTCACTGATGTATGCTATGGGGAAAGAGGCAGAGACTATTTTCGCATCATTTCGTTTCGTGAATCCGGATGACTCGGGAAAAGACGAAGAGGCAGTGGAAAAGTTTAATGGACATTTTGTGCCATGAAGGAATGTCATGCATGAGCGTGCATGTTTTCATCAAAGTTCACAACAGACGGGTGAAACGGTTGAAGCTAACTTGAGAGGATTGTACGAAATGTCAGAAACTTGTGAGTTTGGAACACAAAAGGATGAAAAGATCCGAGACAGATTGGTGAACGCAATAAATGATCGTAGAGTATCACAAAGCCTACAGATGGAAAGTGATCTGACCCTGGGAAAGGTAGTGCAGATAACAAGACAAGCAGAACTTGTTAAAACTCAAATTTCTGCAGAAACGACGTCCGCAGAAGTTGCGGCATTGTACCAGAGGTCACGAACAACAAAAAACTACAGTACCGGTGAGGACAGAAACAAAGACAGAGACAAAGAAGAAAAGATGTGTTCACGTTGTATTAAGCGTCATACCCATGTGAATGTCCCGCTTCCAATAAACAGTGTCGCAAATGCAACAAACTACGACATTTTGCTACAGCGTGTTTTAGCAAAGATGTTAGAGCAGTGCATGTTCAAGAAGGAGAAGAAAGTGAAACATACTTCTTGGACAGTATCGAAAAAAAGAGAATCAGAATCAGACTGGTTAGAGAGTCTTGTATGTTGAAAAGCAATGACTTTAAAAATAGACACAGGAGCGGATATTACGAATATGTCCAATGACACATATGAGAGTCTCCCACAACATGAAGACATGTATAAAGCAAAACAGTCCAGGTGGTTATGAGATTATATGCAGGGACTACGAGAAAAATTGCCTGTCATCAATTATAAATTTACGTCATGGATGGATGTTATGCTAACAATCTACTTTGTAGAAGTGCAGCATGTGCCATGGGACTGGTCACCAGAGCGGATTACATTCAAGAGGATGTGTTTGGGGAAATTGGCTGTCTAATTGCGTGCCAGAAAAGATTGAGCTGACACCAGAAACAGCCAAACATTGTGACAACTCCCCACAGGGTACCTTTTCCATTGATGAAGAAAGTTGACCAGGAACTACAGCGGATGCAGATACAGAACAAGACCAGTGTCTGAACCAAAGCTAAACGAAATAGACGAGTTCACCTTAACAGATCCTGTGATACAGAAAGTGAAGCAGTTCATAAAAGGAGGTTGGCCATATTACATGTCACATGATTTGTATTCTATAGACATTGAAATTGCTCGTATCACTAGTTGTCGCAGCGTAATCTCCTCGCTAAAAGGAATGTTTGTGAGATGGGGAATTCCAAGAGAATTGCATTCAGATAATGCTACAGAGTTCAGTAGTCTG
Organism: Triplophysa bombifrons; assembly: GCA_029783895.1. NCBI lineage: Eukaryota > Metazoa > Chordata > Actinopteri > Cypriniformes > Nemacheilidae > Triplophysa > Triplophysa bombifrons. The sequence goes on from CM056472.1 coordinate 12,132,270, forward strand.
GACTTCGCAGATTTTTGTAAAACGTGGGGTGTTTATCGTGTGACCAGCAGTCCTCACTACCCACAATCGAATGTTGCTGTTTAGAGATCTGTGGGCACAGCGAACACACATTCTGCGTCAGCCAGATCCTCATTTGGCTCTTTTGAGTTACGGAGTTACTCCAATTGCAGCTGCGGCACAGCTCATGCTGGGAATGCAAACTTGTACTACATTGTCTGTTCTGAGGAAAACTTTGCAACAACATCACATAAGCAGAAAACAAGTGGCTGAAAAAGACAAGCGCGCGAAAGAGTTTTACAAGCGTTTCTTTGACAAAAGAGACCCAGAGAAAAAGTTTGCCTAAAATTGGATGGAGAGAAAACGTGGTGCACATCTGGCAGAATGTTAAACCGCTTGAACTTGTTCAAATAAATCCGGATGTTTCCTCTAACCACAAAAGTCTTGTGGATCGGAGCTGCACATCACGTTTTATTGAGTCTATAAAACGTTTCCGACTGACAACCTGTTAGACAGAGCCTCAGTACACAGGTTGACCCGATACGTCAGTGCTATCGGGTCTTATGAAAATTAGGTCCCAGCAACTTTTTTATTTTTAGGTACCGACTCGGACCCGAAGTACCGGGACTTCTGACAACACTACACAAAACAGTGCTCATAAATATAGATATGTTTTGCAAACAAGTCAAAAATAAGGCTAAATGACCACACGGGTTGATAACCAATTGTTTTACTTCAGAATCAAAATCAAATTAAAAAGATACCCAACCCTATGCCCGAGAACTTCATGCTTTTCTTAACGTGTTTAGGCTTAAGGTAGGTTGGGGTATAGAGAGTTCAAAGCAACAACATAAATGTGCGCTTTTCTGGCCCAAACTCAACTTCCGGTAGACAAAAGAAATGTTATTTACATTAGTTACATACAGTGCCTTGCGAAAGTATTCGGCCCCCTTGAACTTTGCGACCTTTTGCCACATTTCAGGCTTCAAACCTAAAGATGTGAAACTGTAATTTTTGGTGAAGAATCAACAACAAGTGGGACACAATCATGAAGTGGAACGAAATTTATTGGATATTTCAAACTTTTTTAACAAATAAAAAACTGAAAAATTGGGCGTGCAAAATTATTCAGCCCCCTTAAGTTAATACTTTGCAGCGCCACCTTTTGCTGCGATTACAGCTGTAAGTCGCTTGGGGTAACTCTCTATCAGTTTTGCACATCGAGAGACTGAAATTTTTGCCCATTCCTCCTTGCAAAACAGCTCGAGCTCAGTGAGGTTGGTTGGAGAGCATTTGTGAACAGCAGTTTTCAGTTCTTTCCACAGATTCTCGATTGGATTCAGGTCTGGACTTTGACTTGGCCATTCTAACACCTGGATATGTTTATTTGTGAACCATTCCATTGTAGATTTTGCTTTATGTTTTGGATCATTGTCTTGTTGGAAGACCAATCTCCGTCCCAGTCTCAGGTCTTTTGCAGACTCCATCAGGTTTTCTTCCAGAATGGTCCTGTATTTGGCTCCATCCATCTTCCCATCAATTTTAACCATCTTCCCTGTCCCTGCTGAAGAAAAGCAGGCCCAAACCATGATGCTGCCACCACCATGTTTGACTGTGGGAATGGTGTGTTCAGGGTGATGAGCTGTGTTGCTTTTACGCCAAACATAACGTTTGATTTTGGTTTCATCTGACCAGAGCACCTTCTTCCACATGTTTGGTGTGTCTCCCAGGTGGCTTGTGGCAAACTTTAAACGACACTTTTTATGGATATCTTTAAGAAATGTCTTTCTTCTTGCCACTCTTCCATAAAGGCCAGATTTGTGCAGTACACGACTGATTGTTGTCCTATGGACAGAGTCTCCCACCTCAGCTGTAGATCTCTGCAGTTCATCCAGAGTGATCATGGGCCTCTTGGCTGCATCTCTGATCAGTCTTCTCCTTGTATGAGCTGAAAGTTTAGAGGGACGGCCAGGTCTTGGTAGATTTGCAGTGGTCTGATACTCCTTCCATTTCAATATTATTGCTTGCACAGTGCTCCCTGGGATGTTTAAAGCTTGGGAAATCTTTTTGTATCCAAATCCGGCTTTAAACTTCTCCACAACAGTATCTCGGACCTGCCTGGTGTGTTCCTTGTTCTTCATGATGCCCTCTGCGCTTTAAACAGACCTCTGAGACTATCACAGTGCAGGTGCATTTATACGGAGACTTGATTACACACAGGTGGATTCTATTTATCATCATAAGTCATTTAGGTCAACATTGGATCATTCAGAGATCCTCACTGAACTTCTGGAGAGAGTTTGCTGCACTGAAAGTAAAGGGGCTAAATAATTTTGCACGCCCAATTTTTCAGTTTTTTATTTGTTAAAAAAGTTTGAAATATCCAATAAATTTCATTCCACTTCATGATTGTGTCCCACTTGTTGTTGATTCCGCACAAAAAATTACAGTTTCTGATCTTTAGGTTTGAAGCCTGAAATGTGGCAAAAGGTCGCAAAGTTCAAGGGGGCCGAATACTTTCGCAAGGCACTGTATGTATAAGCCAGTAGTGTTGTCATGATACTGGAATTTCTAACTTCGATTCAATGCCTAGAAAAATATCGATATTCGATACCATAGGGAAAAAACTGCCATAGCAATAAGGCCCTACATTTTTTCACATTTTATTTAGAGTTAAATTGAAGACTAGACAATGAGGTATGTAACAGCGTATGCTGGTTTGGTGTTTTGATGCTGGTTTGCGATAGTTTAAGCTGGTCAAACCTGCATCAAAACACATCTAAACATTTATAAAAGATTAATAAATGCGTATTGCTCAACATTCAGCAATCAGACCCCTCGTTCTTTAATGTTAGTGAATAGCCTACATTATAGGATACATTTTTTAGGGCTTTAAGTCATATATAATAATTTACCAGCGCACATAGACAAAAAACGCAAACTATAAATGCAAGAAGTGTTCCAGAGATATGGATTGGACATCTTTTCTAACATTAACACTATTTACCTGCCACAAATGTGTTAACTGGCTCTCGGATAAAAGAGAGAGAGCAGGAACGCGCCGCTGGTATCTATTCTCGGGAAGAGATAAAAGAAAAGAAGTCTGCTAAGAGCACTTCAACAGTAGAGGAAGTGACATTATTTAACATAAAATCTTTTTATTCAAGAATGAGACGTTTTTGCTTGATTTCTTATATGAATCCTCATTTTCAATGCCAAAATAGCCCATAGTCATATACAATAGAGGGCCTAAAGTTTACAATACCAGGCTCACGCAGTTGTCAGACAGACACAAAAATGTCCGTCAATCATCTTTATCTGGCCCGCCTTAACATTTCAAATAAGTGGAGAGACTTTAAGAACAGTGTGCTTTAAGAAATGCATAATCCATAAATCTTCTTGAAAAAACAATGCCACCCACTTCGATGAAGTAGCCAATATTTGTGTGCATGTTTTAATATATGATGTTATATCATAAGTATACAGAAGCAGCAACAACAGTATAAAAGTAACAAAATGCAATAAATAACAGAAATACTAAATGATGATATGGTAAAACTGGCCCGCATCCTATTTAAACTTTTGGAATCTGGCCCTCAAAGAAAAGTAGTTGAAGACCCCCTGGTCTATATCGTTGTTATAGAAGTTTCTTGGAGCAACACCCGCAAATGACCACAAGGGGGTCACCGTGGAGACTCGTTTGCCTCGGTAGATGGCTAGGCGGCAGCAGCTTGCAGTGAGTTATGATGCATCGCGCGATTGAATGAAACCACTCAATAATGTCCACTATGAATTCGGAGAACACTTCAAATTGATGTTCCCTCAAATAGTGCACTATATTAGGGTATAGGGGCTACTTTGGACACCGCGGACATATTTATAACCGGCATGTGTAGCGGAGGGCGTCACACATGCAACTTGCGCTAAAGTTGGACTCAAACAAGCATATTTTCCCGCGAAGCCTCGCTCGGCCCACCACTAGTTTTTGCAACATTTAGATGACATGTAAACAGATTTAATTCATTCGGATTGAAAAAAACGGGTGTATGTTAACATAGCCATTCATTTAACATGTCCATTAACATAACGTTACTCACCGAAAATGAGCACCGGAAGAGTAAAGATCAGTAAATGAGCCGTCATGATCCACTTTTCCCGGTAAGAGGGTTAAACACCCACACTTTTTCTGCAGTTTTTCCGCAGTTTTGTCCAAACGCCTTCCAGCAGTCGCTCCTCCGTTTCTCTGGCCGCTCGGTGTCTGCGCTCGCTGCGGCTGCTTCCTCTCCTCTCAAACAGGACACCGGCTTTGAGTGTGACCGGATGATGATTGGCTGTTCTCCCTTAAGTCCCGCCTCTCTTGGTGTGTTAGATTTATCGGTCAGCTCGTGCTGAGGACATAGTTCCCAAGTCCGTTTATAATCCGCGACTTTGGGCTTGTTTTTTCGCGTTAAAAAATCACAAGTCGCGGGTTGCGTTTTTTTGGGCTTATTTAAAAATATTTGTTGCTTGTTAGGAAAATTTGACAAGCAACTTCGTTTCTTTAAATTTATGGCTACCGTTTTACTCGCATGCATTGATTGACACTTTCAGATTACAGCTAATTGCCAATCAATGAAGTAATATAGATTCTGTAACGTATTTCGTCAAAACATTCAGCCCCTCCCCCTCTCCCCTCATTGGAGAAAAATCTCATTCAAAGTGCAGGCGCGTGACGTTGTAATCCAACTGATGACATTTATATGGACATAAATAAAACATGTAAATTTGAGAAAACAATGGCACCAACAAAGTGGTCCAAGTATGGAAAAAAGTACAATAAAGCCCTTTAAGGCTCTTATCTTTTTTTATTTTCCATCTCTCAACACTATTCTGTTCACAGGTCATTAAAGATGAGTGGTTAGAGCGCGTGCCCTCACGTTTTGTTGCCGTTTGCTGATTTTTGCTAAATATCTTTTGCTCTTCATTTTCAAATAAACGAGAATTTCCAGTTTAAATATTGCAGGCTCATTTGTGGTAAAAAAAAATAGTTAATGATAAATTAGAACGATGGTAAAAAAATAATCGAATTATATTGGGCTTGTTTTGGGCTTCTTTTTAAAGCTTAGGTTGCTTATTTGTCTCGCGAGAGTTGGCAACTATGGCTGAGGAGGCGAGAACTTATGGTCATTTACGTCTCTCTTTTCCAGTTACTTTGAATGAGTGTTTATGCATCCGAGGTTTTTAAATAAGCTTGATATGTGTTTGGGGAGATGTTCAGTTTATGTTTTGTTGATATGTCGAGTGTTTTCTGAATTATATTTCGTTTTTTAGACTAATGCTAATTGCAAATTGGGATATTGTTCACAAGCTAAATTCGGTAATTTAAGTGGCATGTAATGTATAAAGTAACTGTGATGAAGAAGGCAGAGAATTGACGAGGAGGAGGGACAAATTGTCCTTGTTAAGCAGTTATGGGTTTATTGCCAGTGCGTTTGATTTTGATATTTTGAGCATTGTTTTTTTGATTAACTGAATACTTTTGTGGATACTTACAGTACCTATTATGTTTGATTGTACCTGTTGAAGAACTATGAAAGAAAAGTGTAGATTATTTTAATGTTTTAAAACAGTAAATTGTTATATTATTTATACCACCAGAGAAAAAGCTTTGTGTGGGCATTTTTTTATATCTTCCCTTTTCAAGGCGCAAGTAAGCAAACTTTAGCAGTCACAGTCCAGTCAGACCCATGTCACTATCAACCTTAACACTGTCTTCTCCCCCTGGGATTATTAAAGTATTTCTGATTCTGATTCATTAGCAAAGCTATACTGTTCTGTATTTTCACAACAGAGTTTTGACTTATTTTCTGTTTGTTTCGAATTTGTTTTTATACTTTTGAAGTATCACTCATTTAAATGGGAAGCTTTTTATATCTTGTATGTTATACCTCTTGTGCCGTTCTGTCATTGCATTCATTGTTTTCATTGTTAACAAACAAACCACTTCCATCCCCCACACTTTTGAAAAGCTTGCTACGCCCCTGCCCAACAGTTCTCGGACGGTCAACCGTAGTGATGTTAACTGTGACACTGGGTGTGTCAAAAAGAAGGATTTTCAGTGAAACTTGATTCCTTCTCTTAAAATCAGGTGGGGAGTGGTCCGAGGATCCTGTCGTCACGTGATTTTGACTAGAAGGATACAGCTACGTCCACTGGGCATGCACACTTCACGCTTCATGTTTGTCAGGCTGAAAACAGTTTATTAATGTATTTTAGCTAGGTAGGTATGTAGGCATTAGCTTATGTAATCTATTGTACTTGTATGGCGAGGGTTTTGCACCATTTCTGGCCGTAGATGTATTTTTAAAACATTTTCAAGTCATTTATACATTTTTATAAACAGTACATTCACATTTTGGAAGGAAAAAGAAACACAAATAATAACAAGGGGGTAAACATTATGTAATCAACAAAATGGGGGAATTTAGATCTTTGAGTGTCCAAATTTCTCATTGGTTTCCAGCTTGAAAGTCATTGTATGGTTGCATAATATATTTTAGTATCAGCCCCAAAGTGGGAGATATTGTGCGTCCTTTCTGACCATTTACATTGACCTTTTAACTTAAAATTTACAATAATTAAAATTCTGTCATCACGTACTCACTTCCTATTTTTCAAAACCTGTATAAATGTTTTTGTTCTGTTGAACACATATTTGGAAGAATGTCGGTAACGAAACAGATCTCATCCTCCATCTACTGCCATAGTAGGGAAAATAAATAGTGTTGGAGTCAATGGGGGATAAGACCTTTTTGGGAATGACATGCGTCCTTTGTTTTTACCAGAATAAAGAAATGTATACAGGTTTGAAACAATCTTAATAAATGTAAATAATGATATAGGTAAAAGGGTATGTAGATTATGGTGAACTGTCCCTTTAAGGTTAACTCTCTGATGTACAGAACAACAGCTGTTATAGGAAACTTTGTTGGACATGGTTACTAATCAAAATAAATGTGTCAATGTATTATGACATATTGTATTGTAAGATTGTAGACTTTATGCTTGTGGCAAAGGCTGTTAGCGAAGTCTGCAGTGGGTGATACAGGAAATAGATCAAGTGCAAATTTTAAACACCGGTGTCTTGTTTCAGTGATTGGCAAGAATACGGTTAAAGACAAGAGGAACAGACGACAGAGAGAGAGAAATCTGCTGAGGACTCGAAAAAAGACTGAAGCTTACTGGAGATCGAGAGTGATTCTTTATGGGGGCCATAACTTTAGATATTGTTAACTTTTATTTTGTGTTTTGAAGAATAAATCTGAGTCTCAGCCACGCCGACCATACCGTCTCCTACCTTCTCTATTTTTTAACTATATTACAATGTGTTAACACACGGTGGGCTGCCATCACTTACAGAGAGCAGCTGATGTTGAGGGGGCTGCTGGACATGTTGCTGCTGTAGTTTCGGTCTTTGCTGTGGAAGAAACATTTTTTTAGTCCTATCAAAAGAAATACAATTCTATTCCAACCCTCTTCTAAATTTATTCATTTTTTAAAATGATGATTAGAAAAACATCATAAGTATAATTCAGAAGATGAGAGAATTAGCCTGTTTAACCAGTATTTTGATAACCGTTTTGAAGGTATTCTACTGTAAATACTGAAATAATAATATTTCCAAAGTATTTACAGTTTTAGTCAAATAACAAAGACCAGAGCCCTCGACACCTTTCTCCCCTCAACAGCAAAGATCTATTCAAGAAGTGAACGTGCACCTTTGTTTATACTGTGTGTAGATGTAACATCAGTTCATGAAAACTATAAAACCATGGTACATTTTCGTAAGGGCCACACACACAAAAGCCGTGCATGCTCTCCTCTCGGCGTTCTTGTAAAATACTATTAGGCCTACTTATAATCATACAAATAATAAGAAGACAAGCACAGCACTCCAATGAAAGCGACAGCAGCAAACACTTTGTAAAAAGGAAAACGCGCTAAACTACTGAAAGCGTCTGAACGTGAGGGGTGGTCCCAGACGAGGTCGACAGGTGAAAGGTCATCACCTGGGTCCTTTTATGTAGGGTTACATTTTTATTACATTTTACTAATAGAGCCTTTGAAACGTTTTTTTTGCCTCGACACAAAAGGGCACTTTCGCCATTAAGGGCCAAAAGGCAGGTGCTCAAGTCGAGGTCGACACAGAAGACGCAGGACACCGTGCACATGGCTAACAGCTCTGGAACATAGACCGGTGCTAAAAATAAATGCTACTAAATGCTACTAAAAGAACAAAATAATAAACCAGACCAGGGGCCTCATGTATCAACGCGGCATACGCACAAAACATTGCGTACGGCAGCTTTCACGCTCACTGTCGGATGCACTAACAGTGAAATTAATGTGAGTATGTGCATTTACAGCTTTGTCCTTACGCAATGTTTTAGTATGAATTCACATAAGTCTTTGTACATGAGACCCCTGATTACTAGAAGATTTCAAGACAATTTGTTATAACTGTGGCTGGAAACATTTAACGATCTGACAACGAAAAAAAAAACAGGGGATTAAGTAGGAAAAGAAATGAGCTCGAAAGTGGACCCATGTGTGCAGTGATGAGAGAAGGAGAAACCGGTTTGGTTTGTATACACAGGTAAGTGGATGACAAGGGGGCGGGGCACACGCACACGCGGAGTCAGAGCACATGGTGATCTGTCAAAACAAAACCATGTGCTCAATAAACACAAAACGAAACTGACGAAACAAGCGAGGTGCTCAGACCTGGAACCTGACAGTTGACATCAAAGTCGCATTTCACAAGGAACTCTAGTCCTCAAACTTTTTCAAAAAGAAGATTTTGAGTTATATACAATCATTTATCTTTACGTTTAATATCACGTTTAATCCAATTCACCTTGAAAAGTATCAGTAAGTAGTATCAGATGCACCAAAATCAAGGACATTCAAGCCTCCTTGATTATACGAGTTACATAAAAGATTTATTTTTAAATAGTGACACTTCACTATATCACGTATAACATGTAACATTATTAGATAATGTAAATCTAAGAGACTGTTTAATGCTGCTCATATGGCCATAAATCCACGAATGGTATATCTGCATAAATAATACCAGCAAAATAATAAAGCTTAAAGTTCTGAGCTCATCTGGCCATTTTCCATGGAAACATCGCATACTTGTTTCAGAGTAAATTAAATCGTAGGTAAATTAAAATATTGCTTCATTAATGAATGAAAAATATGTCATAAATATAACACAGATATATACGTAATACACATATTCACTGAATACAAATACATTATCTAATTTATTTGCATGTTTAGTCGTTATTATCTAATGATGTTAATTTTATATTATAAATTGTATCTGGAGGAATGTCAAATAGATCAAATAGTAGAACACAGATGACCGATCACAACAGGAAGAGCAATCGAACACAGAGCTACATAAACAGATCTATCTCGCTCTCTTTAGATTAAATGGCTTGGCATGGCAAGGAAAATGTCTTCGTTACTGCATATGAACAAAAAATATAGATATTTACCAACAAACATACCTTAAAATAAATATATATGTTCTTGGTCACTACACGGAAGTCGTTTGAGACGGTCACGTGATCACGTGTGACGTCCTCCCGATTCATTTTTTAAATGAAACACTACTGACTTATTATTCTTTACATGTTGTTTGTTTTTTACCAAGTGCCACATCAAATAACAAATAAATTAATTTTAATATCTTATAAGTTGTTTGGAAAAAATAAAATAATTTGTTTCCTGTGTAGTGATGCTCACTTTCAGAATTTGCCATATCAATCCATAAATATAACCCAAAGAAAAAATAAATACATTAATACATAAACTTTTTTTAAAGATGGTAAAGAAATATATAGTTATATCTGATGTGATATGAAGTGCGAGTGATGTTAATAAAATAACAATGGAAATGTAAAATAAATAAAGGAACAGATAAAAAAATACGAAATCAGACAGAACTCTGCGTAATAGAGGCCTCTAGTGTTCAAGAGAAGAAACTGCAGGTGACTTTACACAGATCTGTTTGATATACAACATTAATTTATTCACGTGGACAGATTTTGGCTAAATGAGTTCGTTCTACTAACAATGGGCTAATAATTAAAAGAAACACGGGTTAATAAATGAGTCTTTATGTAAGTACAGTCAAACCAAATCTTTTAAATGACGTTTAAAAATACATTTAAATAAACCCTATATTGAAATTGTATTTTATTAGATTTGGTAAATTAAAGAGACAGAATGTCCTGCTGTGGTAAAGTGATGTTGTGGAAGATCAAATACACATCAGATCTGAACACACATGGAGGTGAAGGTTTACATGATTAGTTCAGTTGATTGTGGTCTTCAATGGAAACAACACACACACAAACACAAACACACACGTCATATCAATAGTGTGGTTTAATAAGAAATGTTACTTAGTCTTGGCACGACAGGAAGAAACACATCATGTAGACTTACATTGGACCCAAAATACATATTTGATCACAGATTTCACTGGAAAACGAGTGTGTGAGGTTCTGACAGATTCTCATCCATATATGTGTAAGAAACATACAAAGAGGTTTTGGCTTTAAAAACATTTTTCAGCATTTTGAACTCATTTACACCTTACAAATCAAAATACACACAAATGGTTCTGGTTTTTGTCATTAGATCCAGACCTCTAATGAATCAGAATGTAAATAAATCTCCAGAACAAAAATCTTGCTCTTTCATCAAGATAGTTTAATATTGTGGCACTAATGAGGTCATGAAGACATTTTGTTTTTGGAGTACGCCTCATCTTGAGATAAAGTGTTTTATTGTAGAAGGAAGGTCTTTTTCCATCATCATCATCAGGAAGTGAATATGCTTTAGTCAGTGTCCACAACAGCAACAGAGTGAGGATGAAAAAATAATAACATTCAACTGACTAATGAAAAACAATAACACTGAACATCATTCAGGTGATATAAATACATATAATCGCAATACTTGATTTTTAGTCAAGTTTTAACACATTGTTTTATTGTTGCAAAAACTAAAATGGTGGACATTGAAGTCAAAAAGACGGACATTCACTAACACAAAATAAATGTGACACAGAGATGAGTGAGTCAAAGTGAAACTGTTGTGGTCTCATCACAGGTGTGGTCTCATCTGTTCAGTGGACAAACAACACGTCTATTAATGTGCTTGTGGTCAGTTTGTGTGTGTGTGTATTCTGGGGAAAAGTTTCCACTGATATTTGATGAACTTCACTCTAAACTAATTTGCCGACACAGGTCAGAGGTCAAACCCATCAGAGATGACTAGTTTAAAGTATAGTTAGCACATATTTCAATAGATAAGTCCTAAAAGCAATCTAAAAAACAAAACGTTAAAGTATCAAATGTGTTTTAAACTAGACTATAATATATTTATGGAATAGAATAATGTGAGTGATTCAAGGTCAGAGCTGATCAATGGAAGGCTGATGAGAAAAAAAAGACTCTCTGCAAAGATTATAAAACTCATTTTATCTAAATGCTGTCACATTTATTTAATAGCTCTAAACACTCAGTGTTTGTTAACAATCGTCTTGTTTGTGTATGTTTATTCCTAACACTTAACAATGGTTTGTGTGTGTCTTGAAGTCTTCTCTCTGTCTTCGTGTTTCAGATCATGTATGATCATGTGTGTGCGCTCATGTCTGTGCGTGTTCATATGTGTGTGTGTTCGTGTGTGCTTGCTCATGTGTGTGTGTGTTCATGTGAGTGGCTGAATTAAGGGGAAGATATACACATGTAGTGATATTTCCTGTCACATCACAAGTGACGCTCACACACTGCAGCAGAATATGATTTGTGTGATAGTTTTACTGTGTTTGTGTCTCTGGCGTCTTAACGGTGAGTCTATTCTTTCATTACGTTTTTTAATGCTTTTACTTCTTGCAGCCCCTGCCTGATTTCTATTTCGATTAGCCGCAATATTCACCTTAAACATACACACGTGGATCACCTTAATATTCTACATTTTATTTCTGCCTCATAATGTCAGTGTTTGTGTTGTTCAGGTGTGTTTGGTGATGAAGTGAAGTCAGTGTCAGTGATGGAGGGACATTCTGTTACTCTACACACTGATCTCACTCACTTACAGGGTCAAGATCTGATCGAGTGGATGTTTGGTGTTGAGAAACCAGATAAGATTATAGCAGAAATCAACCAAATTAAATCAATCAGTGAGACATTCAAGAGTCATTTACAGTTGAATCCTCAGACTGGATCTCTCATCATCACAAACATCACAACTCAACACACTGGACTTTATAAAGCTGAGATCACCAGACAACCTTCTGTTCTCGTCAAACACTTCAATCTGACTGTCTATGGTGAGTTGAGAACTGTAGTTTCTTTCAATTTCAAACATGATAATCATAGTGGCTGTGTGTGATCAGAACTAATAGATTGTTATAAACTTTGGAAACATATTATAATAGAAGGATTTGGTTTGCTGTTATTTCGTCTGATTCTTTGTGTTTTCCAGCTGGTCTGTCTGTTCCTGTCATCTCCAGAGTCTCTTCTCAATGTTCTTCATCATCTTCATCTTCATGTTGTTGTGTGTTGTGTTCAGTGATGAAAGTGTCACATGATGTGAGTGTCTCCTGGTACAAAGGAAAGAGTTTATTGTCCAGCATCAGTGTGTCTGATCTCAACATCAGACTCTCTCTACCTCTGGAGGTGGAATATCAGGATACAAACACATACAGATGTGTGCTCAACAATCCCATCACAAACCTCACACAACATCTACACATCACTCAACTCTGTCACATGTGTGCAGGTAATATCAGACGTGACTATTAGTTATTTATGTTTTAATATCAGACTGACAGATTCACTGACTTTATTTCTTACAGAATCGAGTCTCACCTTCATTCATAAAGTTGTGATCTGTTGTGCAGTTGTTGGATTTCTGTTGATTGTAACGGCACTTCTGATCTTCTTCATCAGCAGGAAACACAGAAAAACTATTCAAAATTGTAAGTTATATATACAACATCTAAATATAAATGAACTAAATGTAAATTCATTTTAAAATATACTTATTATTACTGAAACAGATCAGAGCGGTGAAGAGGAGATCACTTATGCAGAACCAACCTTCCGTGAAAGACCAACACATAAACAGGTGAGATCATTCATGACTGATCATGTGTAGTCCAAGTTTTGTAACAGAAGAATTATCGCCACTAATTTATTCCACTGAACTCCAGAAAAATGCAGCTTACATGCAACTTGCATCATAAAAGGATTGCTTACAAGTGCCTTTAATGATTGCATTTTAGTTCGGAAACGGAGCACGTTTTGCATGAAAAATCGCTAATGTAAATGCTATCATTCTATTTCAATGTAACAAGTAAGGAAGAAGGAGGCGGGAACATTAACCAATTTGAATTAAATAAACAAACAACAAAACAAAAGTAAAAGGACCGACAGCTCCCTCGGTCAACTGTCGGCCACAGGCACGATACACAGGCAGACAAGAATGCCCGAACGTTCCCCTATTACATGTTCTGGGTGGATGCGTGATTGGACGAACATTACGACAAGCCCAGAAACTAGTTAATAGGTGTGATAGAGCGATACCAGTTTGGGACACAATCCCAAGCTTTGACCAATTAGAGAATCCGACTACACTATCCCGGGACTTGCACCCAGGGAAAATATTTTAAACCATGTAAGACACACAAGTTCAGTCCCTAAAAAAGGGTTAGGCATGAGACGTGGGTAAATATATAAAAATACAAATCTTTATTAATACAAAACAATCTTTAAAATAGGCTAGAAAGTCAATTAATAGAGGCGCCAATAGCAGTGCCAATCCAAAAGACAGCAGAGAACACAATAGGGTACAAACAAAGTAGACCGACTAATTTGAATAAATGTAAAATAAAATCAATGAAAAGAAAAAGTAAATACCCGCAGGGTAGAGGAAATATGATGGAGTTGGATTTTTACAAGATGATCACTCCACAATCACACCAAGGTGCACTTTAATCACACTACCAAATACTCAGTGTTACACAGCACTCAAGAGAGCACCACCACCACATGATGAAATCCTTTCACCCGTGGGACCACGGCTCATGCGGTAAATCAAAAAGTAACCAATCAACTTAAGCATAAATGACCAATAACAAAAACTCCTTACTTATAAAAGAAAACATCCAAAAATCATCAGGTTCATGTACTAGTTAGCCACAAGCAACCCAAAAACACTCTGGGTTGCAGATAACTTGTCGCCTGAACCAAACATGCTTCAATGAGAATACTCGTAATGTCATATCTGCAAGGTTACAGGTTGGTCACATGAGACACTCGGGCAACTAAAAGTAAATGAAAAGTGAACACATATATATATATATATGTATTGTCGTAAATGTATAGACTGCCTGGACGTCCTCAACATACTAACAGCTCAAATAATCGCTGGTACAAATTCTCTAATCTCTGAGCATACCCTCCTTAATTAGGGATGCGCTGCAGAGGCCACCTCCTACCCGTGGGCAGGAATATGGTGGACATAGGTATGGTCTCGTCCTTGGAGGAGAATGCATGGAACGTGCGGACTTAGTAGTTAACCGCGAGGTGGAGGTCCACCTGGGGAAGCTCATGGGTTACCAGGAGGGGAAACCATTCTCATGAGGATACATCAGACGGAACAGCCCACGGAGGGGGTGTTACAGACGTCCTTTAGCACTAGGTCCGGTTAGAGCTATCTGTGATAGCTCACATGGTATCCCGGGCTAAGGGGGAAGGCTTCTCTGCCTAGCCAGCCCCCAGGGGGTGCTTGTTTAGTGATGGATGGAATGCCTGTTCTTAACCAGTGTTTGGGTAAGAAGGAAGGTGGGGGAGATACCTGTTCTTAGTGTATTGGCAGATTCGATCATCAAATGTTGAGAGAAATCACGAAGACCAAAGAGCCAAGTTTCAAAGGCGTTGTCCTCGGAACTCGACTCTGTAGCCAGTCTTGAAGCGGTCTCATGTGCATCAACCCGAGGTGTATTATCCCCGCCGAGGACGCCATGTGTCCCAGGAGCCTCTGAAATTGTTTCAGGGGGACCGCTGCCTGCCACAAGTCTTCCAGGCAGTTCAACACCGATTGGGCACGTGCTGCGGACAGTTGTGCCGTCATGGTGACAGAGTTTAGTTCCATACCGAGAAAAAGGATGCTCTGCACTGGGGAGAGCTTGCTCTTCTCTCGGTTGACCTGTAATCCCAATCGATCTAGATGCTGGAGCACCAGGTCCCTTCGTGTACACAACAGATCTCGCAAGTGTGCCAAGATAAGCTAGTCGTTGAGATAGTTTAGTACCCGCACACCTTTTTCCCGAAAGGGAGAAAGGACGGCTTCAACGATCTTCGTGAAGACCCGTGGAGACAGGGACAGACCGAAAGGGAAGAATCTGTACTGATTCCTCCGCCCCTCGAACACGAACCGTAGGAACGGCCGGTGTCGAGGGAGGATCGAGACATGAAAGTAAGCGTCCTTCAGGTCGATTTCCACGAACCAATCCTGACACCTGATAGATGTCAGGATGCGCTTCTGCGTAAGCATCCTGAACGGCAGCTTGTGAAGGTGAGTGTTCAGGGTAGGCAGACCTATGGGGCGCGACCCGCCGTCTTTCTTGGGAATGATGAAGTGCGGGTTATAACCCACTGAACATTTTGGCTTGAGGACGAACTCGATACCTGTTTCACCAGATGGGTGGTGACCTCTAGCCGAAGTACGGAGGCGTCCCTGCCTCAGACAGAGGGTGAGAGAATGCCCCGGAACTTGGGAGAGTTTCTGGCGAACTGGATCGAGTAGCCAAGACGGACGGTCCTCATTAGCCACAGAGACAGTGTGGGCAGCTCTCGAGCTCCCAGGGACTGTGACATCGGGACCAAGGGGACGGTCTGCTTCACTATTCCCACGGGGGGTGGTTTGTCGGCTGGCGGAGCTAACCATATGTCGCGGGGGTCCCCGGAGGAAAGGTTGGCTCCGCCTTTTTGCCTGCCTGGCGGGACAGCTGCAAGCACTGTCGGTTTGAAGTCGTGTGTGTACGACCCTACGCCTCGCTAGGGCGTGAGGTCGGGCACAGTCCAGTGGAGTGTGAGAGCGGCTGCAAGTACACCCGGGGGAACGGAAAAAATCTGTGAGTAAGTGGGCGCCAGGCCCTGAAAAGGGTCCGACTTTGGTGACGAGGCAGGAGCCGTCCCGTACTGACCGATCAGAGCCGTGGCTGTGAAGGTCGGGCCCGATGTTGTTCTCCCTGGGTTCTTCCCGTCAGTGTCACTTCTTGCGAGAAGGATGCTGACAAAGTGGAGGTTTCCCTCTCGACCTCCGCCTCCGGAGTGCCGCCTGTTGTGGCAGAGAAACCGGAGACGATGTCGAAGGGGTTCTGGGCTGCCAGGAAGCAGACGTCACGCGGGATCTCGGAGGCTTCTAGCGGCCGAGTCGCGGCGCGATAAAATGCTAGCTAGCACTGGCGGACATCGGGGCCTTAGCCACCGACGTCACAGCCCGGGTAGCAGACAAAGTGGTGGCTGATTCCAGGAGGAAGACAGCCACCTGTGACCACAACATCTGGATGACCATCTGCCCGCAGTGTGGGCAAGATGTGTTTACGAAAGCTGCGCTGGAGAATGATCAGTCCTGACAAGGAAATTTCTCTAACACCTCTGGCACACCCGAGAAGGTCGCTGCGGGTTGGGAGGACTGCTCTACGTCTTAGATCCGGCAATGTAGTCTTTAAGAATTCTTTGAATTCGGTTTTTGTAATCATGTGCAAAGGCTCTGAAGAACAAAAGGTAAATGAATGCTGCACACCGGCTTCATTTTATACCGGACATTCAGGGGCAGAGACTGGCATGCCGAATTTCATTGGCCTTTTCTATAGTAGTCAGAGTTGATAGTAGTCAGAGTTCTCAAGGGCGAACCCCATCTTTCGGCTCAACACAACGTCGAGAGACCGACAGAAAGGAAACTTGACTTACACTGGCTGCATCCCAATTCAAAGCCGGCATCCTTCATAGGGCACAGTCTTCAGACGCCAAGCCTTTTAAGGGCATGAAGGCAGCTCAGTCTAGCCTTCACAGGATTGTGTCACCAGAGGTTTCTCCCCACAGGTCCTGTCACCCTAGCAATGGTCAGCTGAATCCATCTGATGTATCCTTTTCATGAGAAACAGGAGGGGCTTGATACCGCAGCTCCACTTGCACTCCCACAGACTCTGGCTCTAAATGACCTTGTCGACGCAATATGTCACAATGAAGCTGAAGTGAATGGAACGTGTCATCTATCTTTAAGTTGGTCTATGGTTTCCCCACAACAGAATCAAACTGACAGGCGCTTGAGATGTCAGTAAAATCTGTATTAGTCTATATGATCATTATTTGTTTCAGACTGTAAATGATCAAGTCATATAACAAACACGGTTTTCTTTAGACTTCATTCATGATGAGTAACTTTATTCATTGTTGTGTCTTTCAGAGATGTGAAGTGGATGATGTGGTATATGCAGGAGTCATGAGAAGATGAACAAACCCTCTGTGATTCTGATTCTTCACGAGTGATGATCTGATGAACTTTAACTGCTTTTCAAATCTGATTTTGTTTGCTTTTTATAATTTAGGCTTTTTTTAATATCTCTTATGAAATATTAATCCACACAGAGTGCCAATTAAACGATATGGATTCCAAACAATAATATAATTTATGCTACTGTATATGGAGATCGGTATCGGCCGATAATCACATTTTATGACTTGATCGTTTTCTCACTGGATGTAAATGATTTGAGTCACAATATTTAATGCTGTAAAACTGACAATAAATTTGCTTTAAAGGAGAGGTTGTTCGAATGGTTTCACTAGATGTTAAATAAGTGTCTGGTGTCCATAGAGTGTGTTTGTGAAGTTTTAGCTCAAAAAACATCACAGGTCTTTTAATATACCATGCGCTACATACCCACTTTTGGATGTGAGGAGAAACGCGCTGTTATGGTGTGTGTCTCTTTAAATACAAGAGAGCTGCTAGTCTCCGCCCCCTTTTCAGCAGAAAACGTTTGGAAAGTTTGGTCACATAAAACGAACGAGAAACAAGGTCTCGTCTTTGAACTCCAAACACATTGATTACAAACCATACACACAGTTTTCTGAAGTGAAGATACTCAGGACAAACGCATCGCTATGTCTCCATTGCCTCGTTCAGTGTGGATGATTTCCATTGAAAACTAAATAAATCCATCGCTCTCTTGTCTCCCGTAAGGCTGGTAACATTGTTATGTGCAGCCAACAATACAACAGTTTGTAAGCTTTGCTACTTTTGCAATGGTTTTGGAACTTCACACATGTGAAAACAACAATGACGGAGTTGCGATGGACGGACACATTCAGAACAAGGGGCGGAAATATTATAATAAGAACGACTTTTTACATCATTAAGAAAGCAATTTCTGAAGCAATCGTTTTCTCAAATGCTTGTAGAGATAGGCTTACATAAAAAAAGTTAATGATTTGTCTTTTGTCACGTTTTCTGAGTTGGCAGATGCACAAGAGACCCAATTTTAGCATTTAAATATGGAAAAAGTCTGTTTTTTTATATTTTTCCATACTTCAAACCACAAAGAACAGATTAAGATTCACTTAAAAAAGTATACACTGATGATACAATGTCAAGTTTGTTTATTTATAGAGCACATTTAAGAATGTCCACATGCCGACCAAAGTGTGCAAAAAACATGTGTCGAGCCGTCCACCGAGTGCCCAGGGCCACAGTCTCTGTGGTACCCCCCGGCCTGTAAGGGGCGATAGGGGTATGTAGTGAAGTAGGCGGGTCGTATCACAGAGGAGATCGGGAGCATAAGAAGACGAGCGACTGGACCATCAATGAGAGAGGACCAGGCCTGGATTTTAGTTTTGGTTAGTGTTATTCGCCGGCAGTCGTCCGTGAAGGGCTGCCAGCTGTATATTTACTGTGTTGTTGTTTTATTAAATGTTTAAGTGTTTGCCGGTTCCCGTCTCCTTCCTTCCCTACTTTGAATTGTATTACAAATATATTTGTACATATTGATTCCCTTTACAAATTTGCATTGTTGCCAAGCAGCTTTACAGAAAAAATAGCATATTAGCCCTAAACAGAGACAGTTTTATCCCAATTTAGCACCAAAGCAGAGGACACTCAGTGGTAAGAGCCTTGCGTTAATAACGCAACATTGTGGATTTGATCCCAGGGGATTGCACATCCCTATGTATAAATGTATACGATAATGTAATGTAAGTCGCTTAGGATAAACGCGTCTGCCAAATGCATAAATGTAAATGCATAGAAATAAAAGAATAACCACGAAATTATAAAAATACATGATAACTATTTAAAGTAAAATGATCAGCAAGATTAAACAGCAAGCAGTGCAGCCAAGAAGTCTAACAGGCAGTAAAATTATTTCATTTTATATAATTATAATAATATATTTCATTTGTATAATCTCAAAGTGCTACAACGCATAACCACAGAGCAACAACAGTTAGCAAGGGATTAAAACATAACAAGGCCCTTCTTAAAACTATCAATGGCTTGTGGGACCTTCAGATGTAAAGGGAGGTCATTCGAGAGATGAGAAACAGCAGGGCAAAAAGAAGTAGTCAAGGGGAGGAGGAGCCGATGGGTATTTATGGAAGCTGAGAGCGTGATGAGTTCTGTGAGGAGTTTTTTAAGGTAAGTGGGGTCATTTCCATGGACACATCGGTGCGTGAGAAGGGAAACTGTATACTCGATGCGGGCAGAAATGGGAAGCCAATGTAAGGATTCAAGAATTGGTGTGATATGTTCATGTTTACGTACTCTCATCAGGATCCTGCCAGCACCGTTCTGCATCTGCTGTAGTTTCTGTATACTCTTGCCAGGGATCCCGATGAGAAGAGCATTACAATAATCCAGTCTGGAGGAGACAAAGGCATGGATACGTTTTTCATCTTCATGTAGAGAGATTGTTGGACGGAGTGAAATGAGAAATGATGTTTTGCAGAGATGTTTAATAAGAGCCTCAAAGGTGAGATGAGGGTCAAACCTGACGCTGTGATTAGTAATTAATGGAGATAGGGGAATAATGAGTATCCATTTTCATGTATAGGGGCATATCATCTGTGTAACATTGGAAAGATATTCCGAAATGACTGATGACTTTGCCAAGGGGGAGCATATAGAAGATAAATAAAATAGGTCCAAGGATTGATCCCTGTGGAACCCTGCAACCAACAGCATGTGGATGGGACCTTGAATTTCCCAAGGCCACAAATTCCTGTCTGTCAGTGAGATATGATTCAAACCAAAGCAATGCTGTGATATCCAATAGAGTGATGTAGCCGATGAAGGAGAATGCCATGGTCAATGATCTCAAATGCTGCGGACAGATCCAGGAGGACAAGTAGAGATTGTGAACAAGCATCAGCTGTCATCAACCGGTCATTTGTTGTACGGTGTTGTGGGAATTATTTATTTATTAGAATTATTGTATAGTTTAAGGCGATCCTTATGGTGACAACTGACTTTTCAATTACGTTTGAAAGAAATGGCAGATGTGATATGGGAGTATAATTTGCAAGGGTTTAAGGATCCAAAGAAGGTTTCTTGAGTATTTGCCTGATTATAGGCCGTTTTTAAAACAGACGGCACACCAGCCTGAAGGGACTGATTTATTGTTGTGGTGATTAAGGGGCTTATGGCAGACACATTAGCTTTTACCAGCACAGGTGGAAGATCTCATTCCCTTGATAGTTTCCTCAACTTCAAGTTTAGTGATTTCTGGATAACAGCAAAGTTGCTTCGGCGAACCAAACTGAGGGCATCCACTTGTCCCAGACAAGGGGCAGGGAGCAGAGAGGCAGGGGCGAATTTTGGCAACTTTGGGACTGAAGAAAGTCATGGACTCATTGCACTGTTCATCTATAGCTTTGGTAGGCACCACAATTTTAGGGTTAAGGAGGAATTTATAGTGGAAAACAACCGGTCAGAATTTCCAGGATTTTTTTTGGATGATATTAGATTAGTACTGTGACTCTACTACATTGATTCGCCTTCAGATAGACTTTTGATGGTCCCGATAGATGCTATATATATAGACGGTTCCATGGAAATAACCATATGGTCAGATACACCCAAGTCATACACCATTGGAGCACTTAAAGGAGCAGACTCGGTGATATGACAAGATCAACAGTATTCCCTTTGTTGTGTGTGGGAACATCATCAAGCTGCCTTAGGTTTAAAGCAGTGGTTCTCAACTCTGGCCCGCGAGGTCCATTTTCCTGCAGAGTTTATCCCCAAATCTGATATAAAACACCTGAACAAGCTAATCAGCGTCTTTTCGATAGATGGCTTCAGCTTAATGCGGCGCTGCGCAAATCTAATCCGCGTTTGAGATTCAAGTGCAGATTGCTCGGTACACATTTGATTTGCTCTCGCGGTATTTAATGCGATATACCAAACAATCTGCGCAGCCCAATATTATATTGAACACGTCTGATCCTGAAGTCACTGATTAGACTCTTCAGGTGTTTTATCAGAGTTGAGGCTAAAAATCAGTCTGCAGGCACCTCAGAAGGACCGTAAAATCAGGACATACAACCAATCAGGAGGCAGCTTCTAAATAACTGATTTACTTTAAACCAAAAAAGGCGGGAATAAAGAACCCTTTCCCAAAACAAAGACCCTTTTCAGCGGTAGAGGGGTTCTTCAGAATACATGGTTCTAAACAGATCATTTACCGTCATTAAAGAACTTTTAAAGGACCATATTTTATTTATAGTGATAAGAAATAATTATCACAAATAATATTTGAAACAAGAGAAAATAAAACAAACAAAACAATTTAAAATGCATTTTACTATACATTGTTATGCAAAAGTTTGGGAACCACTTGCAGAATAATATACTTCAATTCAATTCAATTCTAGTTTATTTATTATTTATTTATAAATAGCACTTTTCACAATGTGCATTGTTCCAAAGCAGCTTTACAGGTGGAAACAGGAAAAGAGAAAAGGTAAAACACAGCACAGTGCATGGTGTTTATAGAACAAGCAAATCATTCTAATAAATAATATCTAATTAATAAATTAATAAATAAATGCAGTCTCCCGGTGAGCAAGCCAAACACTGCCCTGCTGTGGCGAGGAACCCAAACTCCAATGATTGATTAATGGAGAAAAAAACCTCGGGAGAAACCAGGTAAGTGGTTTATTTCTGTTGGGTGGTGGTGGAATTGCCTTAGATGGAGCTGGGATGGTGAGTCAGTTTGCGGCTGTAGCTGGCGTAATCTCTAGTTGGGGATGGGCATATATTGATCATCTGGACCTGGCGGAATTTCTTCCTACCTCGGAATGGTCATCCCGAGGCGAAGGCAGAAGGAGAATAGCTGTTCATTAACTATGCATTAAGTGAAAGCTTGGCTGAAAAGAGTTTTGAGATCTTAGAGAGCGTGATGGGTTGTAATGTGATAAAAGCTCAGTTAAGTAAGTAGGCGCTAAACCATTTAAGCTTTGTAAGTAATTAAAAGAATTTTAAAATCAATACGATACTTAATGTGTAGCCATTGAAGCAATGATAAAACTGGGGTTATGTGATCGTATTTTCTTGACCTGGTAAGAACTCTGGCAGCTGCATTTTGAACTAACTGTAGTTTGTTTATTGATGATACAGGACAACCATTAAGTAGAGCATTGCAGTA
The DNA here is from genome assembly GCA_029783895.1 of Triplophysa bombifrons. NCBI lineage: Eukaryota > Metazoa > Chordata > Actinopteri > Cypriniformes > Nemacheilidae > Triplophysa > Triplophysa bombifrons. Next base: position 12,155,044 of record CM056472.1, read on the forward strand.
GTCAAGTCTTGAGGTCACAAATGTACGAATAAGCTTTTCTGCATCAGCAACGCATAAAATATTTCGTAATTTGGCAACATTTCTAAGGTGGAAGAAGGCAGTTTTTGTGATATTTGAGATGTGATTTTTAAATGACAGGTTGCCGTCTAATCTAATGCCTACATCTTTAACTGTATTTGTTGGAGTAACAGTGCAACTTTCAAGTGCAGGTTGTAGTCGGAGATATTCTGTTTACTTGATTTTGGTGCTATAAGTAATATTTCTGTTTTGTTAGAGTTTAAAAGGAGGAAATTACTAGTCATCCAATGTTTTATGTCTTCGATGCACTCTGCCAGTTTAGATAGCTTGAAGGAATCATCTGGTCTTGATGAGATATATACAGTTGAAAGAAAAAGTATGTGAACCCTTTGGGCTTACTTGGATTTCTTCAAAAATTGGTCATAAAATGTGTTCTGATCTTCATCTAAGTCACAACAATAGAGAAACACAGTCTGCTTAAACGAATACCGCACAAACATTATATGTTTTCATGTTTTTATTGAACACAACATGTAAACATTCATAGTGCAGGGTGGAAAAAGTATGTGAACCTTTGGGTTTAATAACTGGTTGATCCTCCTTTTGCAGCAATAACCTCAACCAAACGTTTCCTATAGTTGCAGATCAGACCTGCACAACGGTCAGGATAAATTTTGGACCATTCTTCTTTACAAAAGTGTTTCAGTTCAGCAATATTCTTGGGATGTCTGGTGTGAATCGCTCTCTTAAGGTCATGCCACAGCATCTCAATCAGGTTGAGGTCAGGACTCTGACTGGGCCACTCCAGAAGGCGTATTTTCTTCTGTTGAAGCCATTCTGTTGTTGATTTACTTCTATGCTTTGGGTCATTGTCCTGCTGCATCGTCCATCCTCTGTTAGGCTTTAGTTGGCGAACAGATGGTCTTAAGTTTTCTTGCAAAATGTCTTGATAAACTTTGGAATTCATTTTTCCATCGATGACAGTAATCCGTCCAGGGCCTGAGGCAGCAAAGCAGCCCCTAACCATGATGCCCCCTCCACCATATTTCACAGTTGGGATGAGGTTTTGATGTTGGTGTGCTGTGCCTTTTGTTCTCCACACATAGCGTTGTGTGTTCTTTCCAAACAACTCAATTTTGGTTTCATCTGTCCACAGAATGTTTTGCCAGTAGTGCTGTGGAACATCCAGGTGCTCTTTTGCAAACTTCAAACGTGCTGCAATGTTTTTTTTGGACAGCAGTGGCTTCCTCCGTGGTGTCCTCCCATGAAGTCCATTCTTGTTTAATGTTTTCCTTATTGTAGATTTGTCAACAAAAATGTTAGCATGTGCCAGAGATTTCTGTAAGTGTTTAGCTGACACTCTAGGATTCTTCTTCACCTCATTGAGCATTCTGTGCTGTGCTCGTGCAGTCATCTTTACAGGACGATCACGCCTAGGGAGTGTAGCAACAGTGCTGAACTTTCTCCATTTGTAGACAATCTGTCTTACCGTGGACACATGGACATCAAGGCTTTTAGATATACTTTTGTAGCCCTTTCCAGCTTTATGTAAGTCAACAATTCTTGATCGTAGGTCTTCTGAGAGCTCTTTTGTGCGAGGCATGGTTCACATCAGACAACGCTTCTTCAGAACAGCAAACTCAAAACTGGTGTGTGTTTTTTATCTGACAGGCCAGCTTTAATCAACACATCCAACACATCACATTGATTGGACCCCAGGTTGGCTGACTCCTGGCTCCAATTAGCTCTTGGAGAAGTCATTAGCTTAGGGTTTCACATACTTTTTCCACCCTGCACTATGAATGTTTACATGTTGTGTTCAATAAAAACATGAAAACATATAATGTTTGTGCGGTATTAGTTTAAGCAGACTGTGTTTCTCTATTGTTGTGACTTAGATGAAGATCAGAACACATTTTATGACCAATTTATGAAGAAATCCAAGTAAGCCCAAAGGGTTCACATACTTTTTCTTTCAACTGTAGCTGTGTATCATCTGCGTAACAGTGGAAGCTAATACCATGTTTTCTAATAATGTTGCCAAGGGGCAGCATGTATATGGAGAAAAGCAAGGGTCCTAAAACCGATCCTTGAGGTAATACATAATTTACTTGCGTAAGATATGACGATTTCCCATTTAAATGGACATATTGATATCTGTCTGTTAAGTAAGATCTGAACCATTGTAGTGCCTGTCCCTGAATACCGGTATAATTGTGTAAATGATCTAATATACAAAATATCTTTGAACAAGACCAAGATGTCAACATTTTCTTAATTTATTAAAATATATATATTTTTCCATCAGTACTGCCCTTCACAAGCAACAGACGATACTTGTATGTTTCCCAAAAGACAAATTAAGTGAAATTTTCCTTGATCCTCAAATTGAATTGGAATTTGAGATTTTCACAAAAATAAATACATTGTCCTCGTCTCGTGATCCCAATGCTCCAAGTCTTTATCAAGCATCTAAAATGAACTTCATTTGTCCATGTTTTCTGAGAGGTTCACCTTCTCAAGTCTTTCCTATTACAAAGGATGTCTGTTCATCAGAAACAATGCGCTTAAGTGTCTGACGTTTTGATTTCGACTGGCAACCGTCTCTCATAACAGCTCATAACAGTTTCGACCACACAGGAAAACTGAAAAATTTTCACTCCATTTTCTCTTTATCCTGGATGATACTTTGCATTCGTCCCTCTCAGCAATGCTTTTCACGGGTGCAAATGTTTAGTACGTGTGATTCGGGTTGAATCTTCAGATGACCTGCTGAAGTCTCTGGTCGCTGCGTTCACAAAACCTGCAGAAAAGTTGAATGACATTGTGATGAGTCTCTCAATAACAGTGATGTTACTGTTGTGAAACATGATTTTCTGTGTACTGTAAACTGATGTAAGACTTGTCTTTAACACGCCTTTTGTGTTTGATGATGATGAAGATCACACAGATCAGAAGAGCAAATATAACTGGAAGTATAATCCACATGTTTCTCCTCATGTTAGGAGAATCTACAAGGAAAAAGAGAAACAATAATCAGATGTTAATTTCAGACACAGACTAAAAGAGTAGAACAGAACTACAGATCAGCTGAATAAATAATACAATCACAGCTGTTACCTGAACACTTGTGACAGACATCAGTGTTGAGATGTTGAGTCTGTGTTGAGATGGAGTTGTTGATGACACAACTGTAGACGTCAGAATCATCAAGACACTCCAGATGAAGAGAGATGCTGCTGATGATACTGTGTTCAAACACACTGATGCTGGACAATAAACTCTTTCCTTTGTACCAGGAGACACTCACATCATGTGACACATTCATCGCTGAACACAACACTGAACACTTTAATGATGAAGAGATTTGTGAAAAGTCTCTGATGAGGGCAGGAACAGGCAGACGAGCTGAAAAATAGAAAATAAAAGATTTTTTAAATAGTTCTGCAATACTTTTTATCCAGCATTTTTATTGTGTGTTTTATTTATTTATATATATATATACATTGTTTATTTAACAATTTAAAATCATTACGTATGAATGTGATGTTTTTTCCCCCAACAAAACAGCAATAACACAAGGTGTTTAATTATCTGTTCTTTTAAAAGTACAAAAGAAAAGGAAATATGAATGTGAAAAACTCACCATACACAGTAAGATTGAATGTCTTGTATGAGGGTTTCTTGTTTCTGCTGATCTTCACTGTATAAAGTCCAGAGTGTTGAGATGTGATGTGTGTGATGATGAGATCTCCAGTCTGATCGTTCAGCTTCACTTTGTCTCTGAATCTCTTATCACCTGAGTAATTGGTGTAAATGGCCTTTCCATTGAGTCTGGCAACAAATGTGTTTTCATGCCCATAATACCACACCATCTTATCATCTGTCTGTTTAACATCATCAGTGTGTAGAGTAACAGATTCTCCCTCCATCACTGACACTGACTTCACATCATCACCAAACACACCTGAACAACACAAACACAAAAAGATCTCAACTTAATTACTATTTATAACAAATGCTAATAATAAGCAGTTATAAACAACACTAAATTATCTTAATTTAAATCTTTAATAAAATATCTACTTAATATGTTTTGCTCTATTTGTTTAATGCTCTATACTTTAACCATTGACTGGTATCAGAAGTTTTTGCAAAAGAAAACAATGTTGACTTAAACAAAGAAATACAGAATAAAACTGAATATCTTTTATGGCCTTCAGTCAGTGATTTAAATATGACTCAAATCCTAATCCTGTCCCTCTTTATAGTTAGTGCATTTTGTGTCCTTTATTATTATTCTGTGTTTAAATGTATAATCCCACAATAACAAAGTGTCCACATATTAAAACTGGCGTAAATCACACATTAAATATCTTTAAGGTTTACTTAAGGATTACAGCAGCACAAGACACTTTGAAGAGGTTCATATTGGGTTTATCAGCAGCTGGTGCTCAGTCCAAACTGTTTAGTTTAAATAAGAAGACAAATAATAGTTCACAGGACACAGGTGAAAGTCATGATGGACAGAGTCAGAGCAATGGTTTATGGCTAATGTAGTTTAGTTGAATGTGAACAGTCTGGTTGATGTGGAGAGTGTCCTCTAGAGCAGGGGTTTTCAACCGGTGGTCCGCGGCCCCCTGGTGGTCCGCGGCGGCATTGCATGTGGTCCGTGACATGCATTCCAGCCTACCTAATTTCACTATTAAAATCACTTTTTTTCCATAAGTTATTTTTCCAAACATTTCCAGAATATTTGCGCATTGGTGGGAATACTAAATTGAATGAAAATATTTAAAATATTTTGAGTTTGATATTCAAACTGACACAGGATAGGCTTGCTTTGCACCTATCAGGTCTATCTTATGCTTTGCTAACGTTGTGTTTTGCTTCCCCAACGTCATATACGTACATGTACGTCCATACCAGTGTTGCCAGGGTCGCGATTTCCCCGCACAATTGGGCTATTTTGAGAATGCAGTTGCGTAAATTATGGAGCCGCGGGTTGCGAGTTTGTGGGCTACTTTTATAATGTACTGCGGCCGCCAAAATGTTTATTTATATTCTAAGGATAAATGATTACTGATGCGTTTCTTATTGTGTATTCAAACTCCGAATGAATACCTGCCAACTCCAGGACCGGTCCGTTCTCAAAAGCGGGAGAACGAGTCTGACAGACAGACTACAGTACAGGGAGGAACGCGGGAGCTCATCTCAACCAAAGAGGAGAAATTAGACACAGTGCATCCGAATGATGTTTTTACCAATGTTTCGTCAGGTGAATGTCACGTTACACAATGAAAGAAATCACTCATGATGAGTGTACAACACTTGATTCTCCCGCCGGCCAAATATCACGTTTGATCAGCGCTATACGCAGTCTACAACAACTTAAATTATATATTATGCAGTAAATGTAACCATCATTATTTCTTAAGCAAGTTTCTGAATGTCTTATGAAGAGAAAACATGCTTCTCGTCCATTTGCGTGCGTGGCAGATGTGGGATATTTTTAAAGGGACTCTCCACCCAAAAATGTAAATTCTGTTATGAATTACTCTAGTTGTTTCAAACCTGTATACAATTATTTGTCCGGTTGAACACAAAGATATTTGGTAGAATGTTAGCTGCTGAAAATTCTTTGGCATCATTGACTACCATGGCAGGAAAAAATTAATGGTAGTCAAACGTGACCCAGAATTGTTTGCTTTCCTAAATATCCCAAAACGTATTTTGTGTTCAACAGAACAAAACGATATATACAATACCCAGGAAACCATTCAGATAATAAAATATGGCAATAGAAACGTTTTTAGGGAGTTGTTAACTTTGATCCGACACAGGGAAAAAATTGGGCTAGTTTTCATTCCTTTTGGGCGGGTTTTGAGGGGTTATGGGCATATAATTAAATATTTCTTGGACCTGGCAACCCTGGTACATACACACACACACAATAGTGGGCCGCCGATTACTTGGTAGTCAGAATGGTGGTCCCTGGCACAGAACCAGTTGAAAACCCCTGCTCTAGAGGACCTGTGAGAGAACTCCAGCTGGAGATTGTGACAAGTTACTGTAGTTCAACTCTATTGATTATTATTTGCACTGTAATCACTAAATTTGTTCATTTAATTATTTGGCAAATCACGGCTAAGTTTATGCAACCGGTCCAATGTCTCATTTCATTGTGCATATTATTTAAGGTTATTTTTAATTCTGTATTTCTGTTCTTATTATAGACGCTGTCAGAAGTCCTTCATGTGCACAGATGTACACCTGTAAACATCATTTTGTCTTAAATTTCTCTTTTTTGTTTAACAAAATACCACATAAAGTCAGTTTTCACAAAACAAAACCTGAACAATTTGCAATGAAGATCTATGACGTTTGTAAAGTCACCAAGGACACCACTGGATATTCTGAGCAGACAAATTGTTGCATTTACTCATTTAAATCTTACATACATGATATTAAAACTTATTTTAAATTTCTTTTACACTCAATATCGTAACTTCTCAGCCGTTTCCATGGTGACTCATGAAATTGGTGAATGGTTGACAATGTCTTCATGTTGAAACCACACGTTCACTAGAAGACTATTTTTATTTTTTCTTAATTTACGTAAGTGTTTACATTCCAATAAAATATCTGCAAATATTTAAGTGTTGTTTTATGAACTAGTAACAGGACAGGACACACCCTTTAAAGTTGACATAAAAATTTGGATGTTTAAAGAATCTTTGTTAACAGTTTTGAATTCAATTAAACAGCTGATGTCCTGATTAACATATGACAGTAAAGGGTTCATGAAAATGTTGTTCTATGAACAAATAGAAAGACACACCCTTTGAGGTTGACATGTAAGATCTTGTGTATTTCATTCACATTTCTGAATGTTCCTCTAGGGACAGTGTAGTGCACGCTCTTTGGAAAGCTTCCCAATATTTTACCATAATTGTTTCATTTCAATAGTTTATTTGTCTTATAATTACGTAAATAATAGCAGCATTGAAGTGTTCTTATATGCACAAGTAACACGACACACCCTTCAACCTTAAGATAGAAAACTATGTTTTCCAAAGAAATGTCTTAACAGGTTTATGTTTATTTCAATTGCATGAGTCAATATTTCAATGGACATATGTGAGTAAAAGAGATGCCTGAATAGGTTGTTCTTTGAACAAGTAACAAGACAACCCCCTTGAAATGTACATATCAACCTTTGTTCATCCATCCATCCATCCATTTTCTACCGCTTATCCGAACTACCTCGGGTCACGGGGAGCCTGCGCCTATCTCAGGAGTCATCGGGCATCAAGGCAGGATACACCCTGGATGGAGTGCCAACCCATCGCAGGGCACACACACTCACTCATTCACTCACGCACTCACACCCTACGGACAATTTTTCCAGAGATGCCAATCAACCTACCATGCATGTCTTTGGACAAGGGGGAGGAAACCGGAGTACCCGGAGGAAACCCCCGAGGCACGGGGAGAACATGCAAACTCCACACACACAGGTCAGAAGCGGGAATCGAACCCCCAACCCTGGAGGTGTGAGGCGAACGTGCTAACCACTAAGCCACCGTGCCCCCCACCTTTGTTCATTTTAAATTATTTTATTAAAATTTCTGAATTTAAAACTTGCCAAAACCACTGCACTATCTTCCTCTAGGGGGGGGTAACTACACAAGCTTTGCAATCCTGTAGCATTTCAATAGCTTTTGTTGTGCTTTAGTATTGGAAATGAAACCGACATCAAAATATTCTTCTTTGAGCCAGAAACAACACTCACCCATTAGATTTGATTTTTTTTTTTTAATTAAGTGTTTAGATGAAATAACTGTGTTTCTTGCTCTTCGTCTTGTGCTTTGCAGACGGTCCCTATCCTCATACATTACATTATAAGGTCTTTAGTTACAATATCTTAAGGCGGAATAAAACTAAGAAAAAAGCACTGTGTGATTCAGAGGCTGAATCTCTGACAAATGTCAAACGTCGAACCAACTTGACATCGGTCATGAAATTGACATGAAATACACAAATACACTTAATTGACGGAAGTGTGATATGTTGAAGTGAAAGTGAAAGTAAGTATAGTTATGAAAAATAACTTACCACACGCAGTTAAAAACATCAGACAGAGAAAAACTGAGCAGATGTCCATGTTCAGACCAGTAAAAACCCTGAAGGTTGACCGCAGGTTGTTGTGTAAATGACTATTTAATGAGAAGTGCTGAAGATGTGTTCAGTTGTGATGTTTGGTTCTGTGTCGAGAGATCTCAGATGCTTTTAGTGAAGTGAGCAAATATGAGCAAATAAAGCCTCTAGAAATGAAGAGTTTTGTGAACCATCGCTGAAAAGTTTCAATGCTTCATTCTTCATCTCGCCTTCACTGCTCTTCCGTAAAACAGGAACTGTATTCACCTCCACGTGACCTCTCTACACACACTGGGGGTGGGAAAGGTTGTATCGAAAAGGATCGATCCCACCATAAAAACATCGATACTAATGTGTTTTTACAACTGCTTCGGTTTATTTAATAATTTAGCAATGAAGCCAATAATTGTATAATGAAGAATAAATATTTTCCACAAGCCGCTCCTCCTCCGCCCTGATGTATTTTGTTGTCCGCTATCACGTGACTCATCAACGACAAGCGCGAGCACGCAGAAAAAAGAAGAGGAGCATAGTGTGGACCTTTCACTTCTGTGAATAAAAACACTGTGAACTGAGATGTATGACAGGGGGCCTTTGGGGGTAAAAAGCCAAAGACTAAAAGTACTTTACTATTTAAACATTTGATTTACTTTGTTGCTCAAACAATTGTTCGCACTTTGTTTATAAATCCACTTAAAAAGTTGTAATGAAAGGGAAACATGTTGTATATTATTGTGTCTAAATATAACACTGAACAAAAACTGAAAAGCAGTTTTAAAATATTTGTTCATCAGTAAGAATTTTGAGTGAAGATAGGGAGAAATTGTTTTGTTATATGTCAGTTTTCTGTTCTGTTACTATGTTATTGTAACTATTTTCTAGAAATAATTTGGAACAAATTTCATGCTTAAAATTCTATTACAGGAATGAATAAAAAAATAAATATATTAGATATATTCATTCACAACTCCTTCCTGCCGGAACCCTCTTCCTAACTCTGTCCGGTCAACCACATCTCTCTCAACATTCAAAGAACTACTTAAAACCATCTCTTCTGTGAATACTTAACAGACAAATGAGAGAAAAAAAACTTTCTCTCAACAGTGGTCTAACTTTTTTGTTGTTGAAACCAGTATCTTTGTATTGGCACCTACTGTATTATTGCTCCTGTATGACTATGTCATAGTTTATGCCCAAACGTCAAATGATACTTCATTCTTCATGATACAGTGTGCATCTGTACATTACACAACTCTGTGAGAGAGACCTCTAGTGTTCATATGAGGAAACTGCAGGAGACACGAGTTTACTTTCTGTCAGTGCAGTATTAGTATTGGGCCCTTTTATGAATTCAAAATAATTCAATAGAAAGTATTTATTTTCTGCCAGTGTGTTTAATGGTAATAAAATAAAGTCCGTGTTTAAAAAATCCCTTCAAAGTTGATAACAGTTTGACGATAAAAACCTTCACCGATGTGTCAGAAAATGTCTCGTCTGATAGTTCTTCTGTCTTTATTCTTCTGCCATTTGGACGGTGAGTGATGTTTCGTTTTTACACATTTAGTTCTTGTTGAAAACTGTAAACTCTCAGATACATAAGATACTTTCTTAAACAAATGCAGATTCTTTTATCATTTTAAATGCATTTACATATGTGGTGATTGTGTATTAATACACTATTTTACACTTATATACTGACTCTATAATGTCAGTAATGTGTCTGTGTTGTTCAGGTGTGTTTGGTGATGAAGTGAAGTCAGTGTCAGTGATGGAGGGACATTCTGTTACTCTACACACTGATACTCAACTACAGACATGATGTGATACTGTGGATATTTTGTGTTGAGACTCCAGATGAGATTATGGTACACGATTATGGTCCAGGTGGTACACGACACCCGTGCAATATCAATTAATTTCTCATGACTAAATTATGTTTTTATCAACGCTCACGTGTAGATTGTTGTAAGTAGGTCAAAGAGCAAACAGGTCACATGACCATAAAACATGCCGGACGCAGTATGTCGGAAATGTATTCATACTACTCCCACTTATACTATTTAGAACGTACTGTTTTAATGGTCGATAGCTACTTATTCAAATTCAGCATGTACTGTCACAGTATAGCATTTCGGATGCAGCCAGAGTCTCCAGCCAAGATGGTCGCCAGTTTATAGCCCGTTCGCAAGATAGTCCCTTCTCCAGAGTTAAATGACAGGATGATGGTTTCAAGGCAGAAGAGTCTACTTTCTAACCTGGAGGATACTCCTCTGGCATCTGTGTGGGTGGCTGGTGTTTCTTAGGTCTCAAACAAGGTGGTCCCAAGTCCAGTGGTTCTGGAGGCGTCTGAACCTAAGTTCCTGTCAATGGATTCAGCTCTGCCGGTTGTGGTTGGAACCTTGTGGTGTGTCTGGGCTGTGAATTGCTCTTCCGCTCCATAGGCCGCTGACAAGAAGGATAGTCTCGACTCTTCCGTGTGCCTCAGTGCCTCAGTCAAGATGGTCGCTTTGACTTTTCCTGCCACGCTCATGCTTCCTGATCTGCCGGCTCAATCTCTGCTCCACGGCCCTAGTTCTCTCCCCCTACATGGGCCTGGTCTTCCGTCCCGCCCCCTGTTCCTCCACCGCTCCGCCGTCCTCCTGCACTCTTGTGTTTGGGGGTTTCTGGAAGCCACTCCTTTGAGGGGGGGTCTCTGTCACGATCTTAGATCTTGTGCTTTTTTTACTCTTCCTGTGTTTTATTCCTGTTTGCCTTGGTTTCCTTATTAGTTTCCATGGTTACAATGATTATTTAGGAAGTTTTACATCCAATCACATTCATTTTAACACCTAAATCAAATAATGCACAGGCAGTTCCCACAGTTGTTGAGACCACAAAGACTGAGACCAAGACAAAACTGCAAGTGAATTCAGTACTCACACTTTTTCTACTACAAAATGGCGTAGAAATGTGCATAAGTGAGTGATTTGGGACGCACCTCATGCCTTGTTCTTAATGGAAAATACTATAAAGCTCCTCGTCATGACATTCTATGGTTGGTTGATGGAGACATCTAGTGTTCATCTAAAGAAACTGCACAAGATTTGATTTTACTTTTATGTAAGCTGGTGAAGTGTTTGAATTCAACATGGCAGCGGCGTGACATTAGTCTATACCACTCTGAATCAGTATTCAATAATAGTGTTTAGTGTGCGTTGGCACTGCACTTTGGCATTATTTAAGACATGGGACAAACTTGCGCTCTTACTTCCTGTCGCGTGCATGCACTCTCAATTGGCCTAGAACACACGTGGGTGGGGTGATTTGGACAAAGCCTGTAATCTACCATCCTCATTGTTTTTCAGTGCATACTAGTGTTGAGCTGAGAAAACTGCTGGTGATTCTACACTATGAGATCTGAGATGCTGCACATGAACCGGCACACGTGCCCTGACCACATGGAGGTGGAGCAAGGTATTGTTCAGATGTGCACTGCTGGTGTGGACTAACACTGACTTTGGACAACGTAGAGAAACAAATTCAGCCCTAAAACTTGAAATAAAACAAGAATTGTTGAGAAAATGATTTGTGTTATCATTCTACTGAGTTTATGCTTGTGGCGTTTGGACGGTAAGTGATTTTTTTGTAAGTGCGTAAGTGTTCAACTTTTCTCAGTAGATGTATAACAGTGTAACAGTAAAGGATTTTCATTGGCTGCTATATTCTATGATATAACCATTTCTTATAGCAACTAGGTCACTTTATATGCGATTAAATAGTTATTTTAGCTTCTTTGGATCAGTATTTTCTAGCCTTCACATAAGACTCTGTATTCATCATCCCTTTAATGTTGTTCAGGTGTGTTTGGTGATGAAGTGAAGTCAGTGTCAGTGATGGAGGGACATTCTGTTACTCTTCACACTGATGCTGATCTACACACAGACGATGAGATACTGTGGACATTTGGTGTTCAGAGTCCAGATGAGATTATAGCTGAAATCAACCGAGACGTCAATATGACATCATCTATCAAGAAAAGATTGAAGAATAATTTACAGTTGGATCATCAGACTGGATCTCTCATCATCACAAACATCACAACTCAACACACTGGACTCTATCAGGTCACCATCATCAGAAATACTGTTCAAAACAAACACTTCAATGTTACTGTGTATGGTGAGTTAAATATCCTAAACAGTTGTATTTATCTAGATCATTGCAGTATTAAAACTAAAAAGTAATAATAACTAGATGTGGTCAATTTTCTGAAGAAAAAATGAGTGAACCCTACTCAACAGGAAGTCAGATATGCCTTTCAGCACGACTAGTCAAATTAATTATATTAGCTAACGCCTGCATCTACCCTACACATAACTTTACATTAATTAATAAAATATGAATCAATCATGACCATGACCTGACCATGAGCTGTGGGTCATGACCGAAAGGACAAGATCCCGGATACAGGCGGCCGAAATGAGCTTTCTCCGCAGGGTGGCCGGGTGATCCCTTAGAGATAGGGTGAGAAGCTCGGTCACTCGGGAGGAGCTCAGAGTAGATCCGCTGCTCCTCCACATTGAGAGGGGTCAGCTGAGGTGGCTCGGGCATCTTTTCCGGATGCCCCCTGGACGCCTTCACGGGAAGGTGTTCCGGGCATGTCCCACCGGGAGGAGACCCCGGGGAAGACCTAGGACACGCTGGAGGGACTATGTCTCCCGGCCGGCCTGGGAACGCCGCGGTGTCCCCCCGGAAGAGCTGGAGGAAGTATCTAGGGAGAGGGAAGTCTGGGCATCCCTGCTTAGACTGCTGCCCCCGCGACCCGGCCCCGGATAAGCGGAAGAAGATGGATGAATCAATCATTTTCTGGCGGCCTGCCAATCATCTTTACCTGGCCCGCCTTAACATTTAATTTAAATGGAGAGACGTTTAAATCGCTGTGCTTTAAGAAATGTACGTCCTGAGACCCCACATATTTTAAAGTCCAAAACGCTGATGAATTCAAAACAAAATGAATTCTCGCGGCTCATTGACATACTGACGTATTACAACACGATTTGATTGGTCTGTGCAAGAAAGGTGTAATGATATTTACAACATTATAATCGCCAATACACAGCCACAGGAAGTTGGTTTACGCACTTGAAATTAACTGGCAGAAAGGGTACAATACGTCCCAGAGAAGGGAAATCTGTGTTGTTTTTATTACTGCATTCATTAGGTATTATTTAAACGGTCGAAACCCCGCTGTTCATCTCCATCCACAACTCGCACTACAAAGGATATTCCATTCTTAGTGTTTGGGGCACATGAATGCGATTGGCATCATTTGAAAATGCGATGTAATCGCTCAGTTTTTGCACAGACGCCAGTTTAACGTCAAGGGTCAGAGATTAGCCTACTTTTGTGCTGAATGTACAAGCGTTATTGACATTCATTGATTTGACTTTCGTTAATTCAACCAATTATTATAAATATCTTCTTGAAAAAATCAATGCAATCCACATCTACTGCTGGACTGGGTCTGAGTAAATGAACAGGAATTTAATTCTGGGGTGAACACTTAGGAATTGTAGCCATGAAGGCGGGACTGGAGCTGTGGGGCGGGGACGGTGGCGTGAGTGATAGTGGAAATTAGTTGTGTTTGCACCGGTCCCACATCTCCCACGGAGGAGTTCGGGAGCATAAAAGGACGAATCGACAGGACTGCCGGTGAGAGAGGACCGGGGCCGAACATGTTTAAGTTTGTATTTATGTTCTTGTGACGGCAGTCGACCGTTGTTTGTTCACTTTATTTGAATGTTCGCCGGCTCCTGCCTCCTTCCTTCCCTTCTTTTAACCGTATTACAGGAATATAAAACACAGTTCAAAAGACAAATCTCTTTTAATTTAATGTCATGAAAAGGCACAAATACCGGGTGCAATTTTTGTGTGCATGTTTTAATAAATGACCTATAGGAAGCAGAGACAAAAGCAGTATGAAAGGAACAAAATGCAACAAATAACAGAAGAAATTAGGATATGCTGAAAAACTGGCCCGCATCCTTTTGGAATCTGACCCTCAATAAAATGTAGTTGAAGACCCTGTTTTACAGGATGAAGGTCTTGCTACACGAGACTAGATGTGCATGCCTTCTTGCCTTGGAATTCAGTCTCTGAAAGAAACAGTGTTAAGCTTTCAGAAGCAGCCCACATCCTGCTGTATTCTAAAAGTCTGACCCGCAAATTCTTATCACATGACCAAGTGTTATCAATAGTGACAGGAAGCCTGGAGTTGTGTCCCAAATGACATGCAGTATACACTCAACCATGTAGTGTATGGATTTTAGAAGGTTGTATCATCCCAAATGAAATACTAAACGGTTTCAGAAGTATAGGTTTGCCAGACGAGCGCAAATGACGTCAATCGTACATTTTAATGTAGTTTTCATCTGTTTGTCCGTCAGCAATACTTAAGATATCATCAGATTGAAGTGTTATCTCTCTGCAGGAGAGTTTTGCTCTAGCAGTGTCTGATAGGCCCTCTTTCCTTCCGCTACGTAAGCGAAACTGCGATCGCTGAGAAATCTTTGGTTTAGGATTAAAAAAGGACAAATACCATTTGGTTTGTTATTAATTTACTTTGTATTTTCCAGCTCGTCTGCCTGTTCCTGTCATCTCCAGAGTCTCTTCTCAATGTTCTTCATCATCTTCATCATCATGTTGTTGTGTGTTGTGTTCAGTGATGAATGTGTCACATGATGTGAGTGTCTCCTGGTACAAAGGAAAGAGTTTATTGTCCAGCATCAGTGTGTCTGATCTCAACATCAGACTCTCTCTACCTCTGGAGGTGGAATATCAGGATACAAACACATACAGATGTGTGGTCAACAATCCCATCACAAACCTCACACAACATCTACACATCACTCAACTCTGTCACACGTCTTCAGGTGAGTTCATTCTGTATTTACACTTTTTCATTTTGTTTTGCTAAATGCTTCTTAGACTATGAACACAAACATCTCTTTTATTTATTTCTTCAGTTTGTGTTTGCTGTTGTGGTCGTACTGAAGCTGTGATCCGATTGGTCATCTCTGCTCTAGTGGGCGTGGCTACTGTTGCTGTTCTGGTTTATGACATCAGATCCAGACGAGAATCAACATCGACCTCTGATGACTTAAATATACTAAAACATGAATAATCTTCTGCTTTCTTCAAGTATATTTTTTGAGTTAGTTTTTAACTATTCTCTTTGTTCAAACTTGATCTAGTCTTAATGAAATTATAAAAAATTCAGTTGTCTTTTTTGACTCCAAAATGTATGAACTCTTGGAGTGATGATTTTAGAGAAACTCTTGGACATGTACAACATTATATTGTGATGTCCTGTAAAGCTGAGTTGTAACAATGTATACTGTGAAAGCAAATAAACATTTTTTCAGTTCCAATTAGCTGATTTTTCACTTGAGTGTGTGAACATGTTTGTACAGTCTTGATGTCTCTCTGTAAATATGTTTTTTTAGTATGTGAATGTGACCGCCCTTACAGATCAGCGTGTAACAGTAAAACTGCCGCAGATGTAGCAGTCGACAAACTTCTTCTTTGTTCCACTCATCTATCCACACGGACTGAAAAAAACAGTGACATCATCAGCGCTGATGTTTTATAAGGGCCACAGGTCTCTTTTCCCTAATGACATGTTTAATGGACATCAGCAGTGTCACGTGTGCCAAATTAGCTTGTTGTTTAGAGTGTAAACTGCAGTATTTTTGTGTCTCTATTGACCAATAGTTTATCCACATACCCACTCACTTGTGGGGTGCCTCAGGGCTCAATCCTCGCCCCAGTTTTATTTTCTATATTTATGCTTCTGATGGGTGCTATTTTAGAGAAATACGGAGTGTCTTTTCTCAGTGCTTGGGCTCTAGTAATTAAACCCAGTGAAAAAGTGTGAAGCTGATATTTTATTTATTTAAAGGACAATTCTGCCACATGTAAAGTACATACAAATAGAGGATTGAAATTGTGTTACCCTCAGACCCATGGTGCATAAAAATAACACTACACAGAATAAAAATATATATATTGAAAAAAACAAATAAACGCAGATCATTATATATGTAAAATAAAACTTCTACAAGCAGGGATATTTCAAAAGAGAAAAAAAGGTATGTAATAACATATGAAATATAAAACAGTGCAGATGTGTGGTAGTCACATCTGCACATGGTAGTCATCTGCATGTAGCAGTTCTTATGCTCGGCATAAAACATGTTTAATGATGTTGCTGTCATGACTCAGTCCACAGGACTAGAAAACTGATGACAAGAAGGACAGAATCATAACAATCCTCCATCAGAGGTGCTGCTGGAGTCTATACTGCTCTCTTCATCTGTCTGAGGAACTTCACCATGTTTTATGAGACCTGCTGAAAGATAAAGTGACATTATATGAAGTCTTATTAGCAGCGATGTCACAATTTTGCAGTAAAGTTTTATTTTGCTGTTTACTGTAAACTGAAGGTCAGACTTGCCTTTATAGTGCTTTCTTTTGTGCATGTATACACTGATGATGATGAAGATGATGATGAAGATCACACAGATCACAAGAGCAAATACAACCGGTATTATATCGACCTCTGTGGTAGAAGGGTCTGAAGAGACTGTAGTGATGACAGGAAAAGGCAGACGAGCTGAAAAAAAAGTGATTTTAATGTACAGAATCAATAGAAAGTGTGCATTATGTGTCTTAAAGTGTAAGTAACATGTGATTTTTAAGGTCCTACTTTGGTTTATGGAGTGTCCAATAACAAGTTTATGTACATAGAAGCTGTAAAACACTATTATGTCGTAATAATAGGCAGTTATTAAAACCTTACTTCTTGAGTGACTCTCAAATGATTCGTTCCGCAATTCATCCTTCTAATCACCTCCTATCCGCTAGCCTAGTGTCATGTGATTGGTCAGGTGGTGTAGTATGTTGTGATTGGTCAAACGTGTTTGTAACGAGCAAGGCAGGACGAGAGACCTGACAGAGCGAAGCGAGGCCGTTACACGAGTGATAATGAGTGTCAGCTGTGTGTTGCATTGGTCTCACATCTCTCACGGAAGAGATCGGAAGCATAAAAGGACGAGCGACAAGAGTAAGTGACGAGAGAGGACCAGGCCTGGATTTTTTGTTTTGTTTTATGTTTGAGTCGGCAGTCGACCGTGCGGGAGCTTGTGGCGTTTTACTTTTATTTTGTGGTTTATTTCAAAAAAATGAAAAGTTGTTGAACGTTCACCGGTGACCGCCTTCATCTTCCTATTCCTTGAACTTGTTACAGCGTCCATCATGTGTCGCAAATGGAACACCTACCATCATTGCTGGATTACGTTTACAGGTTAAATATTATATACAGTGTGTAGATAGAGATGAGGGGGATTTGACCGTACCAGTTTGAGCCGGAGTCTGACGAAGAAACATCCGAAGACGATAGTAGATAATAGATAGACGATAATAGATTGAACACTTAAATAGCCGAGTTCATAGATATATTAACAAACTGTAATACCCCAGAAATAACGGTACATGTTAACATTAGCGTTATATGCATTAGCTAAACACAGACATTACACAGATTCTGTAACACTTCGACTTACAACTTGTCAGACTACTAACTTTCAAACACGGCAACATAACACACTGCATGAAATGTAATTTTCCTGATCTTATGCTACTTACTCTTTAAAACACAAAGATCAAACTCACCTGAAGACGTGTGACAGAGTTGAGTGATGTGTAGATGTTGTGTGAGGTTTGTGATGGGATTGTTGACCACACATCTGTATGTGTTTGGAACAGACAGACGAGCTGGAAAAAAGTGAAACAATATTTACATTGTTTGTACATATTTATATATTTGTTCATATTTATACGATGTATTGAATCTAATACTCACAATTGACAGTAACACTGAATTTCTTCTTTGAGACTTTCATGTTTCTGCTGATCATAAGATGATAAAGTCCAGAGTGTTGAGATGTGATGTTTGTGATGGTGAGATCTCCTGTCTGATTGTTCAGCTTCAGTCTGTTTTGGAATCTCTCATCATTAGTTAACTTGATGCTTTTGTCTTTTCTATCGATTTTTGCAAGAACAATGTTTTGGGGTCCAAAGCTCCACCATAGGCGTATCTCATCCTCTCCATGTAGTTGAGTATCAGTGTGTAGAGTAACAGAATGTCCCTCCATCACTGACTTCACTTCATCTGCATCACCAAACACACCTGAAACACAAAATCAGAGGCCGTTTATGGCTACAAAAAACAACATATTAATAATTACCAATCATACACAACACTATTTTCTGGAAATATTTGAAGAGTTTGGTTATCATGTTTTAATTGTGTTTTATTGTGTTAGTCAGAAGTATTTGTTTTGTTATTATGGCTCAAATCAAAACAAACCAACTGAAGTTTGACTGATATTAATTTAAAATTAATACCAAACTCTCATTTTTTTGTATGTGTCTAGTAACCTTAAACTTGTCATAATATTGTAAATCACAGATCCAGTCATTTAAGATTAAATATACAGAAGGTCAATGAAGACGTCAATGTTGTATCAAATGTTCCCACTAGAGGACGATGGAAGATAAACATTCAAATCTTGCTTTACATTACACACAAAAACGATTCTTGTGTACAAGTATAAAATAATCTTACATTGTTCAATCTTTCTTAAATAACATAAGTGTGATTGATCCAAGCAGCCTGAATAAAAGACAGATACTTTCTACTGTGAGATTTATTGTGAATTTTGGGAGTTGTGAGTTGAACTTGTGTGGTGCGCATGCGCAGGCCGCGGTGTAGTTCATGTTGATAGACTCTTGTGAGGAGACCTCGACTAATAAAGTAAACACAACTATTGCTGGTCGTGACTAACTGGGTTTCTTTGTTCGAGCCCTTCAGAGAATAGTGCCTTTCAGTTTATTATACGCTTACATTCATTGGGGGCAGCAGCTTTGAAGACGTGTTGTGGCACGTGAACAGCTTCTCATCATCAGGACAAAGAGTCAAAGTTTTTAACACGTTGTTTATTCTGTAGGCGTTGATATTCACAAGAAAAGTTCAGAAAGTTTTTAGTGATTACGGCCATGAGTGAAAGGTTAACACTTTACGTCAGGTGGATATCAACTGCCTTTTAACATGTAGACCTACTGTATGTGGTTTACAGTGATTGACTTTACATTTTATTTGTTATATTTTAATTTAATAAACGTATCAAAATGATGTTAAACTCGATTTGATTGCAGATAAAAAAAATCGAAACATGCACGTAAAAATAAAAGGATTTTGTACAACGGAATTGTGCAGGGTCAATTTAAATACAACATGTACAAGTTTCTTTATGGAAATACATCTGAGTAACAAATGTATTGTAGTGAAAGCACATAAATGTATAGGACTCTTATTATGAAACGGATAAAAAACATTATATTTATATTATAATACATATCGCAGCTGGGTATTTTGGTCACATTCCGCTGCATTTCGCCCCTTATCATTATTCACAGTATAAATTAAAATCAAATCAAAGTCAATTATTATTTAGATTATATCGATGGATATATTAGCCTATCCATAATAATAAAAAATTATGTTCATGTAACAACTCCTTTGTTATTTTGGATTGTCAACCACGTTTACACATCGTAATGCAAAGCGTAACGTACATTTAAAAACATTAGAATATACCCGCCGTGAACTGTTAAATGAAAAACACGATGTGTGAGGGAATCCCTGACGTTTTCTACTACGTAAATACGCGCATGCGCAGAACGGATCGTGTAGGCATCCCTGAGCGTGTACCGACAAGGAGAGTGAAAATTGAGAACTCAACCTCGAGGAGAAATCGCTTCTCTTCATGACTTATTGGTTTCTTCCAACATATGTCGTGACTTGTTATTTATATCTGTCTTTCACAACTATATATTCTCTATCTATTTGGTTTTAATCGCAGCCAGTCTTTTTATCCACAGCACAACTTAACTTATCGCCTTACAGTTTATTAGATGATAAACAAACATTTGTTCATGTTTTGTGTTGTTGTCTTACAAACATTTGGTTTTAAAAGTGTTTAACTTCCAAAGGAACCAGAGCACAGAGACAGAGCACAGAGACAGAGCACAGAACCGACAGTGATAACATGGTTTAGTCACTATTAAACCTCTGATTATAATAATGAAGTATTCCCTTAAGTGAGCTGACAAAAATAGCACAAAACACTGAATATTGGTTGCTTGGTGCACAGCTGTAAAGATTACTATTAACTATTAAAATAAAAAAAACAGAACTTACCCATTACAATCAGAGATAAACAGAGATACATATGGACGTCCATGGTGTTGACTTCAGAGGAGTTGATGTGAAAATGTTTCCTGTTTAAATGATCATCTGTGATGTGTAGTGTTACGGTACAGCAAAGCAGACCTTCAACTTAAGCACAACACACCTCAATGACATCACTCAGGGTGCTTCTGCCTTCATATGCTCCATGCAGGCGTGGCCAAAGCTAGCTCCACCCCCTTTCAGTAAATAACATTTGGATCTTCTCGGAAATCTGTGAGGCAACAATCCTCAAGGATACAGGGCTCAAAAATCTCTGGTGGCTCTTCGGGTAGGGACTCTAGATTTTGGTAGTCCAAAATGGATTAAACTAGTATTGAAGCCAATTTTTATGTAAAAGTTGAGTTGAGACATCAATCAAAAACAGCCAAAACTCAAATATCAACAAAAGTATTTTAAATCATAATCATCACTACAATTTAAAAATGCATTTGGTTCTAAAAGGTAAAAATGTCTATCTGTGTCAGAATCTGAAACGTCGCCTTTTCCCAAATGTTTCCCAAATATATACATTAATTTAACTAAAGATGACTATAGTAGTCTATACATAAAATACTATAGCATAATATTATACAAATTATAATGAATCACTGTAAAATACTTATCGTCAAAACTTTAGTGAGGCTCAGAGAGGACGTATTTCTGTATGCAGACCTCGGAAGCAAGTTAGCGTTTTAGGACTTCCGGTTCCATCGCTCCAAAGTCTATGGGTTTTCTGAATGGATTTCGCCTGAAATAAGGTCTGTGGTATTCTATGCCATAAATCACCAATTCTAATCTCTTTGTGATTTTTTAAGGCTTATTGTTTCTTAAGTTGGCGGTTGCTTACAAGTTGCTAAAAGTGACTTCCTTTGTCGGAGAAGCTCACAAATAAAGCAACATCACATTTGGGGCCAAAAATATAATTCAAAGCCATACAACAGGGGTCTCCAAACTGCGGCGCGCCACCACATTTGGATCGGCCCTCTGAACAATGCCAGAAATATATTTAGAAAATGTATTTAAAATATACGGTTTCACTTATATTTGATAATAAATATTGGCTTTCAGACAAAAATTTCCCTTAGTTACTTATGTAGCCTAATTGTTCAACATAACGCAACATCGCGAATGAACAGTTGACGCACAAACCAGCAGAAAAATTCAAAGAGACGACAAAAGAGAGAGCTGGGTCTAGACTGGCCTGAGCTGGCCAGCATCACGACTGACGTGGCTCCTAGTATGGTTGGTGCGTCGAGGGGGCTTATAGGACGCATGAATGAAGAAATGGAAGAAAGACGTATTATGTGTCAAAACATCAAATGATTCTTAATTGTTCATGATGTGAGTCCTTCAGTGACAGTGTGTGTCAATACATAACACAACTGTGTCCTCTAGAGCAAAGGAGAGGACACATTCGTATAAACTGCCTCTGTACATAATCTATGAGTTCATATAATAACTGTACATGTATAATGACATTTTCTAGCATTTTCTAAAAGGATTAAACCATTTATCAATAATCATAATTCTATCTTTACAAATCATATATTTTTCTCATGTGTGGGGGGGCCGGGGGGATTATAAAGGTTACTGAAACAGGAACTGACGTCTGTGTTCTGACCACAGATGGAGGAGGAGAAACTCAGTACTTTATATTGACTTGTGGTTTCACAGCTCACAAC
Source organism: Triplophysa bombifrons (assembly GCA_029783895.1). Classification (NCBI taxonomy): domain Eukaryota; kingdom Metazoa; phylum Chordata; class Actinopteri; order Cypriniformes; family Nemacheilidae; genus Triplophysa; species Triplophysa bombifrons. The sequence goes on from CM056472.1 coordinate 12,177,235, forward strand.
CAGCAGACTAATACTCTACATTACATTTATCTTGACACTATAGTAGCATGAGTATTATTCTACTATTTTATCACTATTGTTCTGCTAGAAGACTCTCAACCCCACAACAACATATATATATATATATATATATATATATATATATTTGTTTACTGTAGTAAAAATCAGAGGTTAAGCTACATTTACTTGTGTTGCATTTTAATACACTTTAGTTCTTTGTGCTAGTGGTTTGGTGGTGAGTGAGGAGGACAAACATCTACATCATAAACACACCCACACCAGAAAGACTCTAGAGTCGCTTCATCTTTCTGTGTTAAAAACTTTCTCTCTGTCCTGTTGATAATAGTTTGATGATAAAAACCTTCACAGATGTGTCAGAAAGTGTCTCATCTGAAGGTTCTTCTGTCTTTATTCTTCTGCCATTTGAACGGTGAGTGATGTTTTGTTTTCACACATTTAGTTCTTGAACGGAAGCGGCTATATTCTCTACTGTTAACTCTCAGATATATCAGATACTTTCTTAACTTTATTTACATACGTGGTGTTTAGTTGTGTTTTATTAAACTATTTTATCATTTCTCTAATGTCAGTGTTTGTGTTGTTCAGGTGTGTTTGGTGATGAAGTGAAGTCAGTGTCAGTGATGGAGGGACAGAATGTTACTCTACACACTGATGATAAACTACACACACATGATGAGATTGAGTGGATGTTTGGTGTTCAGAGTCCAGATGAGATTATAGCGGAAATCAACAGAGAAGCAAATATAACATTTATCAGTGAGAGATTGAAGAATCATGTAGAGATAGATGATCAGACTGGATCTCTCATCATCACAAACATCACAACTCAACACACTGGACTTTATCAAGTATATATCATTGGAAATACTGTTCAAAACAAACACTTCAAGCTGACTGTCTATGGTGAGTCGACAGTATTACGTTTCAAACAGCGAAAGCCTCAAAGTATAAAACATTTTTAAATAAATAAATAATGTTGATGTGAATGTGTGTTAAGACAAACTTATAATAAACACAAATTAGGACTAAAAATCTTTCAAATAAAATTGTGTTTGCTGTTTATTAATTTGATTATTCGCATTCATTTCAGCTCGTCTGTCTGTTCCTGTCATCTTCAGAGACTGTTCTTCATCATCTTCATCATCAACATGTGTGTTGTTGTGTTCAGTGATGAATGTGTCACATGTGAGTGTCTCCTGGTATAATGGAAGCCGTGTTCACTCCAGCATCATTGTGTCTGATGTTAAAACAACCGCATCTTTGCATCTGGAGGTGGAATATCAAGACAACAACACATACAGATGCGTGGTCAACAATTCAATGACAAACCACACACAACATCTACACATCGATCATGTGTGTCACACGTGTGCAGGTCAGCTCACTCTGTGTTCAAAGTTTTTCCATTTCTTTGGCTAAATCATTGTAAAAGTTCCTCATTTGTCTCCTTGAACATAAACACAAAAGTGTCTTTCGTTTCTTTTTCTCAGTTTGTGTCGAGTGTTGTGGTCGTACTGAAGCTGTGATCCGATTGGCCGTCTCTGCTGTAGTGGGCGTGGCAACTGTTGCTGTTCTGGTTTATGACATCAGATCCAGATGAGAATCACCATTAAACTCTCCACTCTGATGAATCAGATATTCAAAAAGGAGATGTGAGTCCGTCTTAAACTATTGTCTTAATCAAAAGTAATAAAAGCTTCTTCTGGGAGGTTCACTGGTCTGAGTCCCAAAGGCATTACATCTCACCTAGTGAAAGCGTTAAACAGTGGCCAGAATATGATGTTCTGTAAAGCTGATGTAAAACAACGTATAAATAATGATGTGACAGCAAATAAACATGTGTTCAGTTATAAAGGACTTGCATGTGTATAAAAAGCATGTTCATGGAGAATAAATGTGACACATGTCCTAACAGATCAGTGAGTGGAACCTGCTGTGGTCTCATGTGTAGAGTGGACACACAGCTTGTGTGTTTGTGAGTCATTTCTCTTGTTCCATTGAATACACACAAGTCAAAACTCACTGATGTGTGTTTATAAGCATTGTCTGGGACTGAAAACTATACTGTCATGACCTTGGTTCTATGTTGTGTTGAACCGAGTTCAAGTGTGGAAGATGATTCACACTGAGATGCAAAACTTTGAATTTTTGTTTTTATAACAGCATATTTGAGTTTATTCGATCAAATCCGGGCAGACTAACCATGCACCACGACTGACAAGCCAATGGAGCCGCAGAAAAGCAGCATTGCGGCTGAAAGCACTTGAGAGCGAGGCATACTTTCCGCTCTGCATACAGTGGATATAATGATGTGCTGAAAATGACTTGAGTTTAAATTAATTAATAGATACATGTACCAATAAACAAATAAATTGTACAGTAAAGGAATGAAACAACAAATATAACAAGTGCTCCAGTGATGAGAGTGATATGTCGGGGTGTATAGTCGGGGGCCCCGTATAGGGGGAAAAGTTAGGACAATTCCAAGGGCCCATGACTGACAAGTTCCCTAAAAATAGGTAGAAACTAAGAAGAAAGACAGTTGCAAGCCTTTAATTAGAGTTATGTAAAGCTTTTGTTGGGACAGGGGCCCACTTTGATTTTGTGTCATGGGGCCCAAAATTCCTGGCAGCGCCCCTGTGTATACACTCTCAGAAAAAAAAGTACGAAACGGTACCTTTAAGGAACAAAAGCTTGTCACTGGGGTGGTACCCTCAAAGGTACATTATTGTACCTTGAGTCAGGGGAGCAAATTTGTACCTTACTTGTTTGTACCTTCTAATGGCCAATACTGTACCTTTGAGGATCAATAATGTCCCTTAGACAAAGGTACAATAAAGTACCTCTGGAAAAAGGTACAATTTTGTCCCATTAAGGTACCGCCCCAGTGACAAAGCCATTTTGTACCTTTAGGTGGCAAAAAAGTTCCTTTTTATTCCTTATGGAGTGAAAGAAAATATAGGCAAACAACAACTAACTGAATTTTAGACATTTATTTTAGTCCATATATGGAAAACAGTTTAAGTCACAGATTCAATAATAATTCATCTCACAACCATACAATGTAACGTCCCAAAATAAAATGCCACAATGTTTAGGATGTCATGTCTGATATAAAAAAAACATTAAAAAAAATAAAAAATAAAATTTAAGAAGCATTTCATTGACCAACTGACAACTTCATACTGCCACTCCAAAAACAAAACAGCGATATAAGAGAATAGATACAGGGAATAACATAACCATTGCCTTCTTTGTCCTTTAAGAAAGGGTATTTCAAAATCAGGGCCTTACACACTTTCACGTAGTCATCATTGGTCAGAAACCTGAAACAGCGATGCAAAAGAAGGTGAGGAATGCAACATCAGACATAGTATTAATAACTCAAATGCCGTGATCCAGTTGGGTTGCAAAACTTACATTTTGATCAGGGCCATGGTTTCATACAATGTTCTTATGATTTTTTTGTGATCGGATCTCTCCATTTTGCATGGCGGTTTTTGGTCCAACTTTGTCTGAACATCTCTGGGAAATTTAGGAATGATGAAAGCTGCTGGGAAGGCTGATGATGGGATGGCATGCCTATGATGAAATAAAACAATAGTCTTAAAATGTTGGCAAATTAACCACACAGTAACAATACAAGTTACAGTCCTGCAGAGTAAATGTTACTTCATTAAAAGTGTGAGAGTATCATCTGGAAAATGTAGTTAAACATTAAACTACCAGATCCATGTGAATTCAGATCCAGATAAAAAACGTATTCCGTGGTAACCTATTATATTGCTATGAGATATAGTTTTATGTTCCATGGTTCTACTTAGGCCTAACGTTATAACAATGACATAACATTACTGTTACCGGTACCTTGATTCCGGTGTAGCCTTCTCTGAATGTACCGGGACAGGCTCGAGGGTTAGTGTCATGGTTTCTTTCCACTGCTGAACAAATCGGTAGAATTTATCTTGCTTCTTAAACGATCCTTCGAAGAGGTATGAAACCATCCTCTCACTCAATCCATAGTCCACTGCTTCTCCGTCAACTTCATTATCTAGACAATAGAGAAAAGAAAAACAGCAATGTTAACAGCCATAGTGGTAACAGCATACAACAATTTAAAAAGGCGCATTATGTCAAAAAGGCACATTATGTCAAAAAGGCACATTATGTAAAAAGGCACATTATGTCAGAATGTAACGTTAATGTAAGTCAATGGGGAAAAAAATAGTTTTGATCGTTTGATTCATTGGGTATTTTCCCTCATTTCTAGAGATATGGGCTTGCCGTTTGGTCCGGACTTTGAGAAGCTCTAATATCCATATAAAAACACATCGAAAGTATTAAGGCGTAGCTAGTTACCTCATTAGAGACGCTAGAAATGAGTCTCTCTCTCACACACACAGTCCTGAATATTAATATAATGTAACGTTAGGCCTATCTTATTTTTTTTTCCAGGACAGCGTGGAAAGTATTGAAATAAGTTAAAACCATTAATTATAGTAACCGGTTTATTTTTTATAACAGCAGCTAACGTTAGTAATGTTAACGTTATTGCTACTCGAAAGGGAGGTTAACCGTTGGTCGGTTCTGTCAGGTAACCTGATGTTGTAATTTAACGTTAGTCTTACATGGTTTTACGAAGGTCGTCTAAAGACAGTTTGACGAGAAAATAAAGACTTTTAAAAAATAAAGAATTTCAGAACAAAACTGTTGGGCGGGAAAAACGTTTTTTCCCCCCATCGTTCTCCTTTGACTCAGTCCAGTTAGCTAACGTTAAGTCAGAACAAAATACTTTTCGGCGGCAAAAACGCTTCTCATCCAACTCTGACGCAGTCGTTTTATAGCTAACGTTGAAGTTAGCTCGATGGTGAACTGTAGTTAAGATAGTACTTATAATAATCGTATGTGGAATGGCAATATGAGACATAATACTGCTAATGTTTAAACTAACTAGTTAACGTTAATAATGGCAATCGTCAATGTCGAGTCTAGCAAGCTAATGTTGACAGAGTATGAACTTGGCTAGCGTTTACATTAACGGTAAAAGTTAACTTCCAACTTTGAATTAACACCACAAACACTGATTAAAAATTAAAATACTTTACCTTTGAATTTACGTCTCTCCTCTTCAGTGACCTCAATCCCAAAATGAAATAACTCCGTGATTAAATCCTCCGTGGATAAGCGCCATCCTCCCGAATTTGATCGACACTGACAGAGATTGACAGTTGGAATCACTATCGATTCACTCATGTATCCTTCCGCGCTTTAATATTTATGATTCCGCCGAGTCGAGCTCTGGCCTGTAGCTAGATCCTTTCAATAGAACAATTATTTGTCTGTTTCATTCTAATATAATTAGGGTAAAGGGTTTGAAAATCTAATTCTTCAACACTGTTTGTGAATATAAATAATTACATAATCCTCATTAACATGATTAAAAATGATTCAAAGGGACACTACACACACAAAAGAAAAAAAACATTCTGATTTATTTTGCCCATATCTCAAAACTTTACTGTTCATTTGGTTTAACAATTATTGAGTTTGATAGTATAGGTTAACTTGTGTTTCTATATTGAGAGATGACATTTTGAGCATCCACTAATTCCTGCCATTTTACATTTAAAAATTAAGGTACAAATATGTAAGGGACAAATATGTACCTTACATCTCGGAAAGCCCACAATGCACAATGGAAGGTGCACAATTGTACCTGAAAGGTGCACAATTGTACCTTAAAGATACATTTTTGTACCTTTAAGGGTACATATGCAAAGTTTGTACCTTAGGGAACAAAAATGGACCTGTATTGTACCTCTTTTTCTAACAGTGTAGGACACTCCTTAGGGTGTCAGACACTAGTATCAGTGTCAGACTCATAATCAGCGGTCCGAACCCTGCTCAGAGCAGTTTTGGGTAGGAAGGGCTGCATGTCTAAATTAATTTTAATTATAAACAGAGAGTGTCTTTGCAATAACTCACATATCACATATTTAAAAACTACAAAACGAATATATCGCTAGAAAAGTAATCGGAAGTTGTTGAAAGTGAAATGTAAACTTACATTTACACCAAACTTTGCTCCGACCGGCGTTTGGGCCGCCATTTAATTTATTCGAGCATGAGCCTTTTTGACTAATAATGTTCTTCGCATGTTGTTCTGGAGACGTCTGGTGTATGTAATTGGTCAGCCAGGGAAAAGGAGCTTGATGTGGGCCTTTTTTTCTTATGAAAGGTTAAACTTTTTTCAACCTCAAAAGACGCTCTGAGCTGCAGAAAAAGACGCCGGCGCTGGCGTTTAAAAGAGCACTCAGGACTTTTTTTAAGAACTCTCCACCAGGTTAGGTTCACAGAGTAAGTTACTATGGTTACTGACTCTGAGTATAAGTGACCTGTTTTTTGGAAACGGGCTTTCTCAGGGTTGACATACATCCCATTCTGAAACTGAAAACCCAGATTTGCCTCATTCAATATTTACAGTTGTTTACTTTTGTATTTTTAGATGCAAAAGTTTTTTTACAATTCAAATATCTATTTCTTTTGTTCAGTTTATGTCTGCTGTTGTGGTTTTACTGAAACTACGATCCTATTGGTCATCTGTGCTCTGGTGGGCGTGGTTGCTGTTGCTGTTCAGGTCTATGACATCAGATCCAGAAGAGAATCGCCATCGACCTCTAATGATTCAGATATTCAAAAACAAGAATGATCTTCATTTATCATCAATCATCAAATAATCAATCATCAAATAATATTTGTGAATCAAAAACTATCATCTTCATTAAAATATATTCCATTACCTATCGTCTTATCTATTTTTATTTAATTTCTTAATGTTGCTACTCAGTTTGTTTTTAAAAGCTGGAACATTATATATTGACTCTTCTTATCCTAAATGACGTAATAATAAACAACAATAAACAACAATTAATGGTGAAGAAACACTAATAAGCAACCATCTGCCAAAATCCAATAATGACTGAAAATGAGTAAATAAACCTCATTTTATACCTGATTCAAGTTACATTTGAACAGAATAAACATGCGTGTGGTTTTTATCATGTAGAAGGGATGTGACACGGGTCTACATACGATTGAGTCAAAGTGAAACTGTTGTGGTCTCATCACACGTGTGGTCTCATCTGTTTAGTGGACAAACAGTTTGTTCCTAAGAGCTCGTCTGTATTATAATGTGTTTGTGGTCAGTTTGTGTGTTTAGTTTTCTGGTGAAAAGTTTCCACTCATCATCTTTTTAAATGCTCTTATATACATAAATATACTCAAAATTCATCAACATAAGTTTCAAACAGACACTGAAGTGTCAAAGGTCAAACTAAACTCTCACTCATGACGGCCTACACTACATGCAAATGTCAGTAATTTGTTTGTAAAAACCTTAAATTCATCACATGTTAAAGTCACCATTCAATCATAAGCTTTCATGTGTGTTTGCCTTTGGATCACAAATGAGATTAGAAGATGTAAACATTGAAATCCTACATGTTTAATAAACGGATAAACAATTTGATGACGTCATTCTGCACCTCAACTTCTGCACATCTGTCACTTCATCAGTTTGATGTTCTTTAAACTTTATTCCGACGTGTTTTTTTGACGCTTGAATTCACTACGGGTCCTCTAGTGCAGGTCCAATTGCAGGTTTGTTTGGCTCAGTCATCTTTACCAGAAATATGTCGCAATAATTTGGACTTGATCCTGGTCGAATGTTTGGGCCGGCTGCTCGGGAAGCTTTAGACCAACATGTGTCAATTTCTGAAACTCGGTCATATCATGTGGGGAAGGCCTCAGGACCCAGACCACCCCAAGCTTGAGATCTGAACCTGTGGGTGTGGCACCTGGGACAGACGGGTCTCTCTTGGAATGTTCACAGAGGGCCAGGCACACTGTTCTGAATCCTCATGCAGCATCTACTCGAAGATTGTACTCATGTAAGTGGAAGATGTTTTTTGACTGGTGCTCTTTTCACAGTGTTGATTCGTTATATTATCCACTGGGTTGGGTTTTGGATTCTATGCAGCACCATCTCGATCCGGGTACTTCACCATTCACAGTAAAGGTGTATGTGGGGGTGTTAACAGCTCAAAGATCTGAGTTTGGTATTTCTTTTGGGTCTGACTGCTTAATCGTTGCCTTTTTGAAGGGAGCTAATCGCCTGTGTCCTCCAGGCGGCTTACAAAGTCCAACGTGGGATTTGATTATGGTTCTCGATTCCATGTGCCAAACCCTGTTTGAGCCAATTTTGGAGTCGAAAGTTAAGTGGCTTTTTTTAAGCATTGCTCTTGGCCATTACTACTGAAAAATGTGTGAGTGACCTCAACGCATTATCTGTGAGTGCCACATGTTCTTGTTGAAGTAGCGGATTTTTGCGTTTCTCATTAAGGCCCAATCACCCAAGATTTTGTCCCCACATTTTAAGAACCAGCCCATTGTTTTGGCTGCATTGCCCACGGATCATACCGACATACCGTTGCAGTTGTGTCCAGTGAGGTCTATGAAGGTCTACGTTGATAAGATAGCGGCCTGCCGTAAAATGGTTAAGTTGTTTGTTTGTTTCAGTTCAGAACGCTTGGGGAGTCGGCTGGGCAGTCCGTGCACTCCTCTGTTCTTTGTCATTCTAAGTTGCTTTAGCAATAACTTGGGCATGGTGTAAAGGAGTTTCACTCTCTGAGACATGTGCGGCGACTTGGTTGGCGACAGATTGAATGTGACTCCCTTGTCAGCAGTGTGTTCTCCAGTGCTTTCTGCCTGTTCGGATGCTTCGTAACAGGATCCCTCGTGACTGCGTAGGCAATAATGTTCCAGCATTGCTCTGGTGGTCGGAACGAAGGAAAAAGAATGTAGTTACTGGTTTCACTGTGGTTCTATGACTATAAGACCCCCAGAGTCTCTGGTCACTCGGGATGGTGAGAATGCTCAAGAGACAGATATGACGTGTTGTAGGGTTATTATAGCTCACGACAACTTTGACAAACCTGAAAACTTTTTTATTCTACTCTCGGTCAAGAGCGAGCATGAGGGTTTTTCCACTTGTGCTTACAGCACTGGGGTTCTTCCACTTCATAGAACCACAGTTACGCCAGTAACTAACGTTTCTCTAACATTACAAATCATGCTTATTTTTCTTCACACACGTCTGAAGAATATGATTCATGTACTTGCTCTTGTGGAATTATGTTTGTGGCATTTCAACGGTAAGTGGTATTTTGACCTTTTTTAAACTTTGTTTGTGAAACTTGTGAAAATTAACCATGGTTTTACAAAATGTTAAATAAAACATGGTTTCTAGCTAAACCACATTAAGCATGATTTGCCAATGGCTATAATCATTGTTATAAACACACATTATTTTTAAACAAAGTTTTTCGTCAATTTACTTTGAAAAATTGCTGAGCTCACAGGTTTTGCATTGGATAGTTTCCCTACTTTAGAAAAATGTAATTTTTGGGAGAATGATTGTTTTATCTAAGTGCTTACCAAAACATCGGCGGATAAAGCAACCTTAAATATTTATAAATAACATTCAATGTACAGGTCTACATATCCCATTGAGTACTTATTGAATAGTTTAAAATGCAAAATGATTTGTAAACTTACTACTGTATAAAGCTATGTATAATATATTTAGTGATCATAGATACAATGTAAATTTTTTATATGACTTAATTGGAAGTTGACATAAAAAGTAGTTTGTAGATATTTTTTTATACTTTAATATTTGACATTTAATATACTATAGTAAATGCTGTAGTATACATAGTACATTTTGCTCCAATAATTCTCATAAGAGCCTTACAAACTGGTTAAGCGTTCACTGTGTTCGTGTTGTTCAGGTGTGTTTGGTGATCAAGGTGAAGTTAAAGTGTCGGCGATGGAGGGACATTCTGTTACTCTACACACTGATACTCAACTAAACACACAATATGTGATCCAGTGGAGGTTTGGTGTTCAGAGTCCAGATGAGATTATAGCTGAAATCAACAGAGAAGACAATATTGAATCATTTATCATTGAGAGATTGAAGAATCATGTAAAGATAGATGATCAGACTGGATCTCTCATCATCACAAACATCACAACTCAACACACTGGACTTTATCATGTAGAGATCTTTGGAAATACATTTCAATACAAACACTTCAATGTAACTGTCTATGGTGAGATGAGAAATATTATAATCATTGTTTCAAATATGCCGTATGCCAACATATATATATTTTTTATGTAATTGATTCTCAAATGTTTTTCAGCTCGTCTGCCTCTTCCCGTCATCTCCAGAAACTCTTCTCAATGTTCAAAGTGTTCAGTGTTGAGTTCAGTAATGAATGTGTCACATGATGTGAGTGTCAATGGTGAGTATTAGATTCAATACATCGTATAAATATGAACAAATATAAATATGTATGATGTAAATATTGTTTTTTATTTTCCAGCTCGTCTGCCTGTTCCTGTCATCTCCAGAGTCTCTTCTCAATGTTCTTCATCATCTTCATCATCATGTTGTTGTGTGTTGTGTTCAGTGATGAATGTGTCACATGATGTGAGTGTCTCCTGGTACAAAGGAAAGAGTTTATTGTCCAGCATCAGTGTGTCTGATCTCAACATCAGACTCTCTCTACCTCTGGAGGTGGAATATCAGGATACAAACACATACAGATGTGTGGTCAACAATCCCATCACAAACCTCACACAACATCTACACATCACTCAACTCTGTCACATGTCTTCAGGTGAGTCATGTGATGTTTACACTTTTCAAAGTTTTTTGCTCTTAATTGGAAAATATTCCTGTTTGTCTCTCAGATTTACAATCTTTTCCTTTAATTTGGTCCTTCAGTTTGTGTCGGCTGTTGTGGATTCACTGAAGCTGTGATCCGATTGGTCGTCTCTGCTCTGGTGGGCGTGGCTACTGTTGCTATTCTGATCTATGACTTCGGATCCAGATGAGAATCAGCATCAACCTCTGATGAATCCGAATACATGAATCTCTAGAATTTCAAGAACATGAATGAACTTCCTCTTTTGTCAAGAATATTTGTAGATTGATTATTAACCGTCTTTATAAAATATCTAAAAACCTTTCGCCGGGGTTTTGCCCTCTAATATAGTTTTTGCTGGTAACAAGACAGTAAAACCTTTATTTAGGGTTTTCAATTAAACCTGTATAATGTACAATAGATTTACTACAAATGTGCTTTAAAACAATTTATATTGTGAATGGAAATAAAAATTACTTGTTAATGTACATGTGTGTGTGTTTGTACACAGAATAGGGTTTATGACATATCCTATCCCCTAAACCAGGGGCAGGGTCTTTGGGTTTTTTTATGCAATTCTGCCAAGCACTTTGTCTGTGACTATGGCCCCAAGGTACTCAAAGCTTTTGACTGTGGCAAGTGTTTGTCCCTGAACCTGGATGTTGGCGGTGATGCCATTTGTGCTGTTGGTCCTCAATTTGGTTTTCTCAGCGCTGATTTCCATGCCATAATTTCTCGAGGTCTCCTCAAGTCTTTTGACAAGAGTTACCAGTTTTTTTTCATCTCCATCGAAGTCATCAGCAAAACGTAAGTTGGTGATTGTTCTGCCTCCGATACTGACAGTTCCGACATGGTCTTCCAAGGCGTCGGTCATCATACTCTCTAGGAAGATGTTGAAAAGTGTCAGTGAAAGTATGCATCCCTGGCGTACTCAAACAGTTGTGCGAAATCATTCTCCTATTGACCCATTAAGGTATAACATACTGACATCTCATAAAGCGATTTACATTTACATTTACATTTAGTCATTTAGCAGACGCTTTTATCCAAAGCGACTTACAAGTGGGGTAGGTAATGGAAGCAATTAGGACATCATAAGTACAACAAAAGCATAAGTGCAATCAAAAATAAGGTTCATATAGTCCAACGCAGTATACAGAATCATTAATACATTTTTGTTTTGTTTTGTTTTTTTTTAAAGAAGAGAAGAAAAGAGTAGAGAAGAGAGTTGAGTCAGAACAGTTCAGTCAGGTGTCAGATGTAGACGGAAGAGATGTGTTTTCAGGCGTTTCTTAAAGATGGCTACAGAGTCTGCAGATCTTGTAGCAGCAGGCAGATCATTCCACATAGGTGGAACAGATCCGGAGAAGGTGCGCGAGAGAGATTTTTTACCTTTATGGGATGGCACCACAAGACGCCGTTCGTTTGCAGATCGTAGGGATCTGGCGGGTACATATGTCTGCATTAGTGAGTGAAGATAAGGTGGTGCCAAACCAGTCGTGGTCTTGTAAGCCAGGAGCAGAGTCTTGAATTTAATGCGAGCGGCTATAGGGAGCCAATGTAGCTTAATGAGTAGAGGAGTGACGTGTGCCCTCTTCGGTTCATTAAAGATAACTCTTGCCGCAGCATTCTGGATCATCTGTAGAGGTTTGGTTGTGCAAGCTGGAAGTCCTCCCAGTAGTGCATTGCAGTAGTCCAGTCTGGACAGGACTAGAGCCTGTACTAGGACTTGCGTAGCATGCTCCGATAGGAAGGGTCTAATTTTCCTGATATTGTAGAGGATGAATCTACAGGACCGGGCGGTGCTGGCAACTTGATCTGTGAAGTTGAGCTGATCATCGATCACCACTCCCAGGTTTCTTGCCTTTCTGGAAGGTGTGATGGTTGATGAGCCCAGTTGAATGGAAAGGTTGTGGTAAGTCTTTATATCAGCCGGGATTACAAGCAGTTCTGTTTTTGAAAGGTTCAGCTGTAGGTGATGGCCGTTCATCCAGAGTGAGATGTCGGCTAGGCAGGCTGAGATGCGTGCAGAGACAGTCAGATCGTCAGGGCGAAAAGACAGGTAGAGTTGTGTATCATCCGCATAGCAGTGATAGGAAAAGCCATGTTTCCTAATGACAGAGCCTAGGGATGTCATGTAAACAGAGAATAGCAACGGACCAAGCACTGAGCCCTGAGGAACACCTGTGTCAAGATGTTGGGACTCAGACACCTCACCTCTCCAAGATACACTAAATGACCTACCTGAGAGGTAAGACCTGAACCATTGTAGCACCATTCCGGAGACCCCCATAGCCTTGAGAGTGGACAGGAGGATGTGATGGTTAACAGTGTCGAAGGCGGCAGATAGATCCAGTAGGATGAGAACAGATGAGTTGGAGGAAGCTCTTTCCAGTCTCAGGGCCTCAATGACAGAGAGCAGCGCAGTCTCAGTGGAGTGACCGCTCTTGAACCCAGACTGGTTGCTGTCCAGGAGGTTGTTCTGGGCGAGGAAGGATGAGAGCTGGTTACATACAACACGTTCTAGAGTTTTCGCAGCGAAGGGGAGTAGGGATACCGGTCTGTAGTTTTCTAACAATGCAGGATTAAGAGTAGGCTTCTTTAGTAGTGGGGTAATACGGGCCTCTTTGAAGAGTGTAGGAAATGTGCCAGTGGTGAGAGACGAGTTGATAATGTGAGTCAAAGAGGGAACAACCGATGGAGAGATGGCCTGGAGGAGATGTGTGGGGATGGGATCTAGAGGGCAGGTAGTCGGATGGTTAGAAGAAATTACCTTTGAAACTTCCTCTTCAGATAGGAGGGAGAAGGAGGGGAACAAGCATGTGTCTGGGGATTGACTGTGATCAAGAGATGGTGGCGCAGAGAATTGATTGCTGATGGTGCTCGTTTTCTTTACAAAGAACGATGCAAAATCGTCAGCTGTTAAATCTGATGGAGGGGGGGGGTGGGCGGGCAAAGGAGAGCGGAAAAGGTTTTAAAGAGAGTACGAGGGTCAGGAGAGTTGTTGATTTTAGTGTGGTAGTATTGGGTTTTCGCAGAGGAGACATCCGCTGAGAAGGAAGAGAGAATAGACTGGTAGAGAGAGAGGTCAGTGGGTTCTTTTGATTTGCGCCACTTTCTCTCAGCAGACCTGAGAGAGACGCGATGCTCACGGAGAACATCAGATAACCAGGGGGCAGAAGGAGATGCACGAGATGGCCTAGATCTTAGAGGGCATAAGATTTCTAAGCAGGAGGTTAGTGTGGAGCAAAGGGTTTGGGTGGCGGTGTTAGCATCAAGGAGAGAGAACTGTTTAGGGGGTGGGAGAGTAGCAGAGACTGCAGAGGATAAGCGGGAGGGAGAGAGAGATCGTAGGTTGCGTCGGAATGTGACCAGTGGGCAGGCATGTGTTGTGTCTGGAGAAGTTAAGTCGAGATCAAGAGTGATGAGGAAATGATCCGACGTGTGCAGTGGGGTAATTTGGTCAGTCTGTGTGAGAAACGTGTAATGATATTTATGAGGAAAACTAATTCTAAGGAAAACAATAGAGCTGCACAAGTCCAGCCTGCACTTCGGTACTTGGGCCCTAATAATTAAAACCAGTGAAAGAGTGTGAGGCTGATATTTCATTTATTTACAGAACTCAGCAAAACACAGAATATCTCAATGGGAATCTTCATAAGCAAAGTAGAACACAAACACAGTCTGACTCTGGATGGATGTGGTCAGTTTAAATAAACAATAAAGATGTTTTAAAATGTCTCCTTGTTTTTTCCACAGTTTCAGTCTGTTGTCAAGTCAAAAAGACTTTATTCTTTTATCATTTTATTTATTCTTTATATTATATACAGTATATACATATAGAGGATTGAAATTGCATACTCTCGGACCAATGGTGCATACCAATAACACTTCACAGAATTCAAATATAACTTAAAAATACAAATAAATACAGATCATATTTACGTAAACAAAACTTTTACAAGCAGGTATATTTAAAAAGAAGAAAATAAGTTATGAAATGGCAGATATAGTTAAATCCAGTGAAATATAAAGCCGTGCAGATGTGAGGTAGTGCAAAGAGCTAGTCTACATTAGATTAGTCTAATTGACAAAGCTGCATGTAGATTTCCTGCCTTTTCTTCGTATGCTCGGCATAAAACATGTTTAATGATGCTGCTGTCATGACTCAGTCCACAGGACCAGAAAACTGATGACAAGAAGGACAGAAACATAACACTCCTCCATCAGAGGTGCTGCTGGAGTCTATACTGCTCTCTTCATCTGTCTGAGGAACTTCACCATCTGATGTTTTTATGAGACCTGCTGAAAAATAAAGTGACATTATATGAAGTCATATTAGCAGCGATGTCACAATTGTGTAGTAAAGTTTTATTTTGCTAAACTGAAGGTCAGACTTGCCTTTATAGTGCTTTCTTTTGTGCATGTACACACGGATGATGATGATAAAGATCACACAGATCACAAGAGCAAAAACAACTGGTATTATAATGACCCTTAAGATAGGAGAGTCAGTAGGGTCTCTAGTGTTGTCAGGAGCAGGCAGAAGAGCTGAAAAAAAGTGTTTACAATGTACAGTATCAGTAGAAAGTGTGCATTATGTGTCTTAAAACACAAAGATCAAACTCACCTTCACACATGTGACAGAGTTGTGTGATGTTTAGATGTTGTGTGAGGTTTGTGATGGGATTGTTGAGCACACATCTGTATGTGTTTGTATCCTGATATTCCACCTCCAGAGGTAGAGAGAGTCTGATGTTGAGATCAGACACACTGATGCTGGAAAATAAACTCTTTCCTTTGTACCAGGAGACACTCACATCATGTGACACATTCATCACTGAACACAACACACAACAACATGATGATGAAGATGATGAAGAACATTGAGAAGAGTCTCTAGTGATGACAGGAACAGGCAGACCAGCTGGAAAATAAAAAACAATATTTACATCATACATATTTATATTTGTTCATATTTATACAATGTATTGAATCTAATACTCACCATAGACAGTAAGATTGCTTTTCTTGTTTGAGTTCTTCTTGTTTCTGCTGATCATAAGTGTATAAAGTCCAGAGTGTTGAGATGTGATGTTTGTGATGGTGAGATCTCCAGTCTGATCGTTCAGCTTCACTCTGTTTTGAAATATCGAATCATCAGGTAACTTGATTCTTTTGTCTTTTCTATCGATTTTTGCAAGGTTTTGAGGGTTTTTTTCGGGTCCAAAGCTCCACCATAGGCGTATCTCATCCTCTCCATGTAGTTGAGTATCAGTGTGTAGAGTAACATTCTGTCCCTCCAACACTGACACTGACTTCACTTCATCACCAAACACACCTGAACAACACAAAATCACAGATCGTTTATGGCTACAGAAAACAGCATGTTAATAATTACCAATCATACACAACACAGTTGTCAATACTGTAAATATTTGAAGAATATTGAAAAAAAATGAGAATACTCCGTTTTTTATTATGATATCATGTTTTAATTGTGTCTTTTAGTTAGCAATATTTTTTTGTTATTATGGCTCAAATAAAAAAAAAACCTGAAGTTTGATTGATATTAAAAACGGAGTTCTCTCGTTTTGGAACCAAACTGTTAATTTTTTGTATGTGCCTAGTAACCGTAAAATTGCCAACTATTGTAAAGCACAGATCCAGTCATTTAAGATTAAATATACAGTAGATCAATGGAGACGTCAATGTTGTATCAAATGTTCCCACTAGAGGACGATGGAAGATAAACGTTTAAATCTTGCTTTACATTACACACAAAAACGATTCTTCTTTAAAAAGTATAAAATAATCTTACATAGTTCCATCTTTCTAAATAACATAAGTGTAATTGATCCAAGCAGCCTGAATAAAAGACAGATACTTTCTACTGTGAGATTTATTGTGAATTTGGGAGTTATGAGTTGAACTTGTGTGGTGCGCATGCGCAGGCCGCGGTGTAGTTCATGTTGATAGACTCTTGTGAGGAGACCTCGACTAATAAAGTAAACACAACTATTGCTGGTCGTGACTAACTGGGTTTCTTTGTTCGAGCCCTTCAGAGAATAGTGCCTTTCAGTTTATTATACGCTTACATTCATTGGGGGCAGCAGCTTTGAAGACGTGTTGTGACACGTGAACAGTTAATCGGCAGGTAGTCGGATGACATGAAATGGATGTGACGTCACGACGTGGAGGACAACGCGAAGTTTTAAGTTGAAAACATGCTGTTGGTCAAAATGTATATGTATCTCCCTGTAGTTCTTCAGCGGCCAGGACTTTTGTTTGTTTTACTGTGGTGTCGGTTTCTTTCAACAAATCTCACAACTAAACATTGCGGATCTTTAATGTTTGTTTTTTGCGTTAGGAATTCATTTATTTGGGGGTTGAATTCACAGTATGCTATTTTAACTGGATGATGACGATCGATCATAAAATAAGGTGTTATGTTATGTGTGTTTTTTAACAAGATCTTTATCCTGTAGGCCTTGAGCAGAAACTGAAGTTTTTAATGATAACCATAATGGTATGTGATTTTCAGTCATTAAACATTACATTTTATTGGTTAAATTTTCATCTAATAAACGTATCAGAATGATGTTAATCTTGATTTCAGGTCTAACAAATTCGAAACATGTACGTAAAAGAAAAGGATAATTGCAGGGTTATATAACGGAATAGTGCAAAGATAAATTAAATACAACATGTACAATTTGCTTTATGAAAATACACACGTGACCCCAAACTATAAGGACTGTTAGGATTTGCTCTGCCTTTGATCTCTTCTTGTAATTAGGTTTAGATGACCAGCCTCTTGATTTTTTTTTTTTGTGTGATTTTTTTCATTTTTTGTGGTTGATAATGTGATGTATGCTTATTCTTGTGTTTCTGTTCTCTGCAAAAAAAAAACTATTAGCTTACTATTTAAAAAAAATCACATATAGGCCTAATTATTAGCAGCTAAAAGGAAATGCAAAGCCTTCAAATAGTCTATAAAACAGGGAGACTTCGGTTATTAGAAAGATTCATCATGCCACACCCCCAGAGAACATACACATTAAAAAACGGGGATTCAGACACCACCCGACAAACCTACTTGACTGGTTCTGTACATAGACAGGAAAGTTGGTTATTTATTGTGTAGCCTAAACTGAGTGAATGTGAGATTTGATTTAGAGAAGTGAATCTAACGACATTGTGGAGACATTCGTTTTAAAATAGACACCCCGAAATCCTTTCGAAAAAATTTATCATGACACAAGCAGCATAGTTTTAGTTTTTGACACGGTCATCCTCAGTCGATATTAAAGATGTCAATATTTGGCTATATTTTCTCAGATGATCTGTACATTAGGCTACGCAGAATGACTTCAGGGTACTTCACAGGAAAGGTTGCAAATAAATTGCAAAAAACGAAACATATAGGCTAAATGTAAATTAAACGTGGACGGACACGTCATCATTGTTTATGTTTTGGTCAAGAATTCAGACATTCGTTTTTGAGAGTGTTCTAAGCATTTTGATCTTGGTTTTACTAGGTACGGCATCATTATTTAATGTTAGTCCTTATGCAGTATAGCCTAATAATTTATGATTCAATCAATTCTTATTTTTAATTCAATTTAACTATATGTATTTCCTTGATAAGAGAAAACATATGTGTAGGTCAACAAAACTCAGATTTAGACTTTAAAATCGATTTAAAAAAAACTGTTGGCTAACTTATTGCCGTAAAAAAAATATGAAAGAATAATTTTTCTCAACATCTGCATCAGATGTCACACGATAAAAAACCAAAGTCAAGGCCAAAATCTATAGCCTATGATTTGTTAACTTAAGGTTTAAAAAGCATCACTCGGAGTGACTGTGATAGATTGATTTACTGTTTCATTTTCTTACCTTTATTTCTTAGTGTCTAATAAAGTGCTTGTTCTGTGGTGTGATGAAAATATATCTTTGTTATAGATCCTTGAGTACGAGGGAGAGAACGGTGTCTGTACATGTTCTCTTTATCTGACTGAATGTTTTCTCTCTCACTAGAACTAGTAAGAGCATGTCTGTGTGCTTTAACCTCCTCTTGTGATCTTACTGTTGACATTAGTTCATGTCAGATGTCTTTTTAAAAAGATAAAAGAATAGGTTCATGTCACGGGCAGGAATTGATGCATGTTGGGCAGAGGACTCTCTATCATAAGCTGAAGATGTCTATGGTTTGAGCCTTTTATGGGCTGCTCAAATCGGTCAAACAGTGCAAAAACAAACAGCTTTTATTCATAAGGGGGAAAATGGAAGACATTGACGGAAGAAGGAAGGACAAAATGACTTGGAAATCTGGGACTGCGCTCAGGAGGAGCGGTAAATCATGAAAGTGTGCTTAAATATAGTGGATTCACGTGAAAAATGTATGAAACATATAGTAAGAAGAAAAACCATCATAACACCCAATACAGTCTCCAGTCTTACATCCTATTTTGCAAATAAATAATGAATAAACACATTTATTGAGCATTGATAACATGTGGGTTAAATTGGCTCACTACTTGGCAGGTAGGCCTACTTTCTTCAAATCTCTCTTTATTAAATCATTCATGAACACATTGACAAATGCATTATAAAGTGAACCTTAAAGTACAGTGTTCAGCGCTCAGGAGAAGTGGACACTTTGTCATAATAATAATTTGTTTGCATGTCAGACTCAGGTTTAAGTGTAAAAACTTTGCACCTAATTGCAGTATGATATTTATCTTTCAGGTGGTCATAAACAGTCGCTGTCCAAGTTATATGTTCAAATAAAGTACTTCACATCATGTAGAACATTTGTATATAGTATTAAATACATTAAATCAACATAAATAGCTTCAGCTGGGTTTTCACAGTGAGGACCACATATAGTATTTTTGCTTTGCAATATTACAAAGATATACTTCAGACAACAACAAATAATTCAAGCAACACCATACATTTAACAGGCAATGTTACACGAAATACATGCATCGAAAATAACTTGTCAAGTAATGGACAGGATAATGACATTCACTCAGGCAAAAACCAATTGTGAATCGCCTTCGGAACCGAGGTCGCTGACCCCACCCCTAACGTAAAAGTTGTCTTCCTTACTTTTGTAAGCTTTCATTTGTTCCCTCGTATAAATGGATGTCTAAAGAACAAGGTGGTTGCTTGTATCTACAGCATTTCGGTGGAAAAATCTTCATGACAAATCTTCTCTTCAAACATATGTTGTGACTTTTGCAACAGTTCCTTAACTTTTCCTACATGTCACCCATTTTGATTCTTCACTTCCTGACCTTCGTCGGAAGAAACCACGTGACTGCTACCTATACTTTCTGTGGTTTTCCTCGCAGGCATTTTGTTTTTTTCCACAATATGAGACACCCAACCACGCACACAGAAAATTGTAAGTCATTGCCTTACACTTTATTAGATGATACACAAACATGTTTATGTCGTTGTTTAAACATTTTGATTACAAAACAGAGTTTTAAAGACAGAGTACAGTACTCAAAGGGATCAAATGGTTTTATTCACGTTTAAACCTCTAAATATAATAATGAACTATTCTGTGAAGTGTCTTTACACTGAATATTGGTTGCTTGTGCAGTGTCTATTTTCTGTGATCTATCAACAACAATACATTAGTATGTCTATAAAACGTACACATATTTTAAATAATATTTGAGACAAAACATTGAAACTTGTGAGTTGTAATCCATCGACAGAAAGATGTAAAGATTATTATCAACAAGTGAAAGAAGAAAAAGAGAACATACCCATTACAATCAGAAGGGATAAACAGAGATACGTATGGACGTCAATGGTGTTAACTTCAGAAGGGTTGATGTGAAAATGCTTGCTGTTTAAATTCAAATGTCTTGGTGTAAATGTTCATCTGTGATGTGTAGTCTTACGGTACAGTAAAGCAGATCATCAACTTCAGCACAACACACCTCAATGACATCACTCGCAGCTGCATCTGTCTTTATGCGTTCTGTATGCAGGCGTGGCCTAAGCTAGCCCCACCCCTCTCTACTTAAACATTCACTGTCACTGTACATCAGCAGCATACATTACAGCTATATAAAACATTTGCATTTTGCTCACTGGGATCTGATGCAAACAATACTCTTTGCATACGGCTCGCAAATCTCTGGGAGACCTTCGGGCAGGCACTCTTTAGATTTTGGTAGCCCAAAGTGAACTTATAGTCTTAAAGCCAATTCCTATGTAGTGAACTGGTAAGAGTTTGTAAGAATCTGGATTTCGTCCGTGTCCTCTTGAACATTGCATATGTGTTTAATACAATATTCACATATCATATGTATTCATTCGTGCCTTACTGTCCTGTTGTTTAACTTCGTTGAGAGTTGTATCGTATCTTATGCTTTCTTATGCTGATATAAGTATCTGTTGGTCTCCATCCCAAGGTTCCTAATGATGTCAAGGGACAATTCTTTTGATACTGTAATGATGAATGTATATTGAATACATACTTTGTGATCATATCTGATTGTTCAGGAGGAATAAGACTAAACAGAAGTTCTGGTGATTTTCCATGACAAATGTTACCTCCTGTTTCAAGCATATAAATAATGGTCCTCAATATAATAAAATTGGGACTCTGATTGAACTACACTACTGTGTCTGTCTCATTCTTGACCCTGAAACTCTGTGTGTTCCGTCGACTAGACTCTTCAACCTTAGAATAATACTTAGAAAAGCGGACAAAGAATTTTACATTCTTACAGAGTTGAAACGTCAATCAAAAACAACCAAAACACAAATATCCACAATTGTGTTTAAATGATCATCGTCACTACAATTTAAATATGTATTTGGTACTGTTCTTACAAAAATGTTGATCTGTGTCAGAATCTGAAATGTGGCCTTTTCCCAAATCACTATTTATCAATTTACTTAACTACAGAAGACTTACTGTAGGCTATATACAAAAATACTAAAGCATAATATTACACAAATCATAATTATTCACTGTAAATACTACAGAATACTACAGTTTACCATAGTCAATATTTTACATTTCTCTCTGCATCTCTGAGGTTTTTTAAGCCAAGGGTTTCAAAATGCAAATTTAAGTAGTTACAAGCGTCTGTTATGAAGGTACATGTCACAAACAGAGAAAGTATAGTTTAAAACACGAGGAGTGAAATGTTACAATTCACCCCAAAGTCTGGGTTAGTTGTGACATAGTCTGGTTGATATGTTGCATAATGTAATAAGGATTATGACAATAAAGTGAATAGTAAAGCTTTTTATTCAACACTGACTTTTCAATATAACTAGTGTGTTACAAAGCTGAATAAAATGTACAAATGTGTATGAGCCTCAACAATCGAACTTAATTTGTGTGGATGTGTTAGATTAGCATCCTCCTTATAAAACTGAGCTAACATTCATGTGTGTGACATTGTTTGTGTTTGTGTGTTGAGTTTTGTTACAACTAACCCAGAGTCTTGTGAATGAGCTCACCTTAAAGCTGTAATAAATCTACACAGACACAAAATTAACATCATTTAACTTTGCTTTGTTTAACGACAAATCAAGTATTGCCTCGACAAAAACAAGTTAAGTAAAGAAACATACTTTTTCCCCTCTTCCCACCCAGCACTAGACGTCATTTGGACGTCTGTTTTTGGGCTAAATCAAGTCGGCCCGTCCTGGGTCCCGTACAATAAACTGGGTTCTATGTTTAGATGAAACTACAAAATTAGCTTCTTTGAGGCAAATTCAGAATAGTTTATCCAAAAATTATGATTCTGTCATAATTTACTTAATTGTCCCAAACCTGTGTTAATGTATTTGTTCTGCTGAACACAAAGGGAGATATTTTGAATAAGGTTTTTGACATGGCCACGATTGCAGTGGATTTGAGAAAATGAAAACTTGATCTTAAACAAAGTTCATTTCAATTTTGATGCCATCGAAGAAAAAGATCATTGGATGAGAAGGTTCTTCCCTGCACATCTCATTGAAAAAAAGGGAAACAGGTAAGATTTTTAATCTCATATTTAATAATTATAAATGTTTTCGTTTACTTAAGGAAATCAATTTTAATTTCAGGTCATATCTATAAAATGAACATAAGACAATTATACAACCGGGCAAAGGACTCATTGAGTCCATTTACGATACCACAATATTTTTCAAGAAATGTGTGTGATAAAAACTAAACATTATTTACTGAATGTTAAAAAATACATAATCTAAAATGTATTAATTAAAATTATATCTAGCCTAGTCAGATGATAAAAAGTACACTTACATTATGTACTTGTAGTGCTCTCCTTTTGTACACAAATTTTATACTTTTTAGTAATTACACAATTTGTATTAGATCTATTAGCCTACTACTTCAGATAATCTTAAAAACATAAGTGTACTCAGCCAATCTAAAATCTTGTCTAGGGCACAAACACAGGCTGGGCCGGCCCTGTTTTAAGACACCACGAATATGAAATGTGATAAAATTGTATTTAGTTACCACTTAGTTACAGGTGGTAATTAAATACATTTTAAATATGCCTAGATACATAGTATGTTAAAAGCACATAAATCAATAAACAGGAAGTGTGAACTATAACTTCTCCCGGAGCAGGAAAGCTCCGCTACATCAACACTTACTACTATATAGAGCGGAACTGTTACTATAGCAACGATTTCAACTTAAGAGTTTGTCTCTGAGGAGGCTTATAAACAGTAGTACTAAAGCAGAACTTTTAGAATACAAATATAAATTTAGTGCGCGGAAAAAGAGCAATTTAAGTATATTTTGAAAGTGTACTTTTTACCAAAGAGCCAATTTTTTTCTAATGTATGTACTTTTTGTCATTAAGTAGTATAACGCAAGGTATTTTTCCATAGATAGACATTAAAAATGTCATATATAAAAAATATATTAAAATAATACTTCTTGCTTGCTTGCGCGTGCCAACCCCGCGAAACCTGGAATATAAACTGTGGTCTGTGACCGTCACGCGCAGTGCACCCGACTCACTTCTGAGTGAACCACACTACAGCCGTTTTTCTGAGGTAAAAGCTTTTTACTTAACCGTTTTATTTAAACTCACCCTAAAGCATCTGCTCACAACAAAAGAAAATTACATATTATGAAGAAATTAATAAATATCATAGTAACAATCATCGAATAAGGACACATGACAGTCTGAGGGGACAGTTTCTTTCACGCTTTCACACGACATTTTTCGGACTGTCTTTTCCGTTGGATGTACTGCATTAACTGCTCACACATGGTTTCCTGTCTTCTATGTGCTGTTTACATCTGAACCGTATAATGTTAAAGGCCGCTGTCGTAAAGTAAAATACCTTTTCCGGGTCCAATGTGATTGAACGGAAGGCGCCGTAAATCTATATTCCTCAACGAGGCATTTCATATAGGCTATGCGAACTAAACCATCTTTACAACAAATTAATTCTTCCTTTTGAGTAACAAACTGAGAACAAATGTGTTTTTCTTTGTCATTGCAGATGCAGTTAAAATGTGAAACAGCAAGGACACCGACCACATCACAGGCAAAGCCATGCGAGACCACACATGCCCCTGGGCGATCTGGCGGTACCGGGCACCGTGCAAACTAAAGTGTTCTTATTACATTTTGTTGATCAAATGTTGAATGTTATTCAAATGTTCAAATGTATGTTATGTAACTGACAATAAATGTTTTGTTGTACTTTTAGTCAGTTGTCTTATTTTGAGATATATAATATAATATTGAATACATAAAAATGGTTTTATGCTTAAAATTAAGTTAAATTCAAGTTTTGGAAAAAGACAAAACTTTTTATAGACGTCATCTCAAAGACCGGAAAAAGACGTCTTATCAACGACGCGAAAAAGACGTCGTTTCACCTTTCACTTTTCGACCACATTTGGACGTCTTGCACTGACGTCTTTTCGACGACTTTTTGCTGGGTGGGTGGAATGTAGTCCACAGGCACACACGCACAAACACACAATCACACATACGGGTTTGAATGTTTCTGTTAGACATTTGTTAAAGTAATAACCCCAGTGGGTGACAGTGTATTTTGTAACAGCTAAGGGCGTTGTGGCACAATGTGAAGTGGAGTCAGCAAAACCCCCTTACTGTCGTAATATTTACTGTAACATACTGCTTTTTATGAAATGCTTATTCCAAGTTATTACCAAAATAGATACTTTCTGCCTCGTACACAAGTTGTTTTCCATCAAGACACTGTTTAAATTTAAGTGAGTCAGAGACCATGCGTAAGCCCTGTACAGGACCTAAGTGTCAGTATCTGGTTGACACGTGATAGTATGTTTGACCAGTTTAACATGCTGCCCAAACATGGTTGCAAATTGTCTCCCTACATCTGTATTTTAAGTGATTCATTGACCAAAAGAAGAAAACACAAAATAAAAAAAGATTTGACAAAAGCATTGTTTATTAATTAATTTTGAAATCCAAAAGATATTGTGAAGCGAATGATGCTTCCTATGGTGTCTCTTGGTACGTTTAACATCTTTGCAATCTTCTTATAGCCATTGCCCTTCCTGTGAAGAGTAATCAGCTGTTCTCTTGTCTTCCTGGACCATTCTCTTGACCTCACCATGTTTGTAACCACACCAGTAAATGTCTAGAAGGAGCTGAGTATCACAGTCATTTTAAAGCTGCCTAATTGGTGTTTATTAGGCTTTATTGCTGCTCCCTGATATCCACAGGTGTTTTCAATACCTGATTGAAAACACTTCATTGAACCTCTGTTCTTCAGAGTGGTAGTCTTTAAGGGGTTGAATAATTATGTCAATGAAGAATTCACAAAAAAAAACATTTACTACTGTATTACAAAACTAATTGATGTCATTTTAGTTGCATATGGTTCTTTAAGAAGTCCTTGTAGGATTTCATTCTGAATACAATTACAAATGTACACTAAATTCCCTAAAACTATTTACAGCATTGGGGGTTGAATAATTTTGAACACAACTGTAGACTCACAGTTTGTCTTTCACTAGAATATTAGTCATGCAACTATACTCAGTGTCAAGTGTGGTGAAAACTACAAGTGAAGATAAAGTTCCGCACTATACGTCTTTTTAGGAACTCGAGATGTACTGTAACACATGCAGTAAACTTAAAGGAGTTCAGAGTTATAACATGTTCTGCCACTTCAGAAATATCTATTATACAGAATCAAGGACCAGAACTGACTAATATTATATTAAAATGTGAATGTTGAGAATTTTGGGATGCACTAGGCTTCCTGTTTCAGCCGCATATATGTCTATTGAAAATGAACGCATTAAGTACGATGCAAATACTTTAAAGAACCATATATGTGTGTACTACAGAGCATTAACATGTGTTTCATGGAGCAGAAGATATGATGACTAGTTGCCTAAAAGTATTGAAATGGTACAAAAAGTCAAACTTCAGAGGCACGTCATCAACCACCTTGATTTGAATGTAAATGTACATCCAAGCTCAGCTGCAGGAATCATTTGACACAGACAACCAATCAGTCGTTCAAGATCATCCTGACACTATGAAACAACGCCCATAGCAATCATTTTCAGCAACCTAGCAACCGGTCCCATATACTCCCATTATAAAAGACCCAGGTGGATATCTCTGCAGCACAATGTCGTAGAGACAAGGGGATTGGCTGAATTGACTTAAGCAACCAATCAGTATCCCAGGAACTTAATGACATTATGAAGCCACGCCCATAGCAACCAAACAGGGTAGCCTAGCAACCGTTTTGCAATACATATACATCTCTGCATCAGCGTCAAACTCCGCCTTCAGCACCTCCAGCGCTTCCACTGACTTTCAGCTGGGAATGGTGCCTCTGGTTTTTCATCTGAGAGTGGACTTGTAACGGTGGGGCTAGACCTCTTTCCTCCATTTCTTCATTCATGCGTCCTATAAGCCCCCTCGACGCACCAACCATACTAGGAGCCCCGTCAGTCGTGATGCTGGCCAGCTCAGGCCAGTCTAGACCCAGCTCTCTCTTTTGTCGTTGTTTTGATTTTTTCTGCTGGTGTGCACGTCAACTGTTCGTTCGCGATGTTGCTTTATGTTTTTATGTGAAAGACAATATTTATTATCAAATATAGACATGATGTAAGTGAAATAAATAAATAAATGTTCTAAATATATTTCTGGCATTGTTCAGAGGGCCGATCCAAATGTGGTGGCGGGCCGCAGTTTGGAGCCCCTGTTGTATGGCTTTGAATTATATTTTTGGCACCAAATCAATGAATTAATTGCAACATCATGTAAATAATTAGATTCAAAGCGAGCCAAAGAGATGACGTCTTTATACCAATCCGGAAGTTAGCGGCGCACGATTCCCCATTTTTCCCATAGACTTTCGTTGATACTAGGTCGCTCAGTATCAACATCACCACCATCTTTCAAACTTTATTAAAAACGTGTTCCCAGGTGAGTAATTACTCCATGAATGAATCCGCATCTAGGTTTTAAGAGATTTGTCCCCACGTTGCATTATTTGTGAGATTCCCTGACAAAGGAAGTCGCTTTTAGCAACTTGTAAGCAGCCGCCATTTTTAAGAAACAATGAAGCTTAAAAATAGACCAAAAACCCATGAAAAAACCCATAGACTTTGGAGCGATGGAACCGGAAGTCCTGAAATGCTAACTTGCTTCAGGGGTTTGCATACAAAAAAACATCATCTCTGAGCCTCACTATGGTTTTGACAAGAAGGGGTGAAGCTGCCTCCACTGGGCGTGTGCACTTCAATACTTCCTCAGTCAATTTAGGAAGTTCAACCTACTACAGGAGCTACTGACCCAGTTCTACTCAGCGGTCGTGAAATCTGTTCTGTACATTTCAATAACTGTTGTGTGTGGCTCGCCCACCAGATCAGACCTATGAAGACTACAACGGACAGTTGGTGGTGCTGAGAAGATTATTGGTGCTCCTCTGTCCACACTTCAGGACCTGTACGACTTAAGGGTGAAATACAGGGCAAGAAAAATCATCATTGACTCCACACACCCAGCACACAAACTTTTTGAACTGTTTCCCTTTGGGCGCTTTAGAGCACCAAACACAAGGACTTTTACACACAGAAGCAGCTTCTTCCCAAAGACAATCTCCCTCCTCAACAGATAACTGCTCCTTAAGAGGAATATTCCACTTTCACTACTCCTATAGTGTGCACTATAGGGCCTTATTATATCTACATTTTATTTATACATGTATATAACACTACCTCTACTTAAAACATTATCCATTTGCACAAGTGTACAGACAATCTGTTAATATGTATATTCTACTATAAACTACCTTGTACGATGTCTCATATGTTAATCTCCCCATTTTCTGTCCAATAGTCTTTATTTCATAAATGCATATTTTAGAATCTTTTAGAGTGTAAATCATATTATATTGTATTGTCTGGGACAGCGGGGAGGATACCCAGTCTGGGTTAGATGGCCAGGGCTCGTCCCGGTTGTTAATGTACATGTGTGTGTTTGTACAGAAAAGTGTTTATGACATATGTACTGCCTTTTACTATGGACTACCATCATCAGGTAAACGTAACATTTGGAACTCTTAGTCGTGGAAATATTTGCAAGAACACGACTGTAAAATGTGAAAACAAAAGTGATCCCAAAATCCATGAAAATTATGAGGAAACTGTCATGAACGGAGAACCCAGGTGCATAAAACAAGGGGTTAAATGGAACCAAAAACTCTTGATTCAATAAAACAAACAAAAACAATATATTTGATCTGATTCTGCTCCATAACTGTAAGCAGTGTTTATCGCAAATTTGTATTAGTATCAAATACATGTTTAATGAAAATTAAAACACTAAAGCAAATAATAAAAATTACCTAATGACCGATATGTCAAAAAAATCATATATTTGAATTGGAGAGGTTGGACACCGGTCTACAAAAACTCTCTATGATCAAGTACGTCATGGCGAGCGAACCTCCAATCAGGCCACGAGCTTCTAGGAGTGCGCGAGCGACGTGTTGGAGACTACTGGGTTAGTGAGTAAGGGCTCGGAGAGCTGTATACACAAACAAATGTTTATTGTATAGTTGGGTGGTGGTTGACATCATCCGTTTTGTGTTGAAATTGGGATGTGTGGTCTACTATAAAAGAAAATGGTATACAATTAGATTCAATTATCTAACCCAACAGTCTTTCTGTACATGGTAACAAATGTTCTCTTACAGACAGAAATAAATAACAAACAATTCACCATATTGTGACAATCTACTCATAATTCCATGTTAGCATCTTAACAACAAACAAACTTGTGCACATCCTCAATAACAAAAGTATAAACATGGATATATTGATGTGGTAATCGGAAATATAACTTACATTTCCTCATTAACATACACAGATTGGGTTGAATGCTGCCAGTGTTGTGTATAAGCCTACAATGTCTCAAACACACTGTCTCGATGTGGCACATGCGCTTTACTCACATGCGCCATCTAGTGACCAACATGAAATCTGGATAAAAACGCTTTAACTTTCCTACAGTACGCAATGAAAAATATTACTCAAGTAGCTAGTTAATAGTTACTTTGTATCTGATTATATACTATTCATAAAATTAATATTAACGCCAATATTTTGAGATAACTGTTAAAGTAACATTTTAATAGATATTTTTAATTATTATTATTATCATAAGCAGATATCATTCCAAAAAAGATACAGAGACTAAAGATTAGACAATCACAAGCATTTCTATCAATTTCAAGTCCTAATGTCAATGTAGCCTACGGTCACGATCCCAGTCTGCGTTCCCATTTTATTTTGGACTTTTATTTTATTTCCGGTTGTGTGCCATGTTTGTAGTCATTTGTAGTCTTTCTTGGAAACACGTTTCCCCAGGTGTTTCTTGTACCTATACAACTACAACTTAAAGATCATTTCAAACTAAAGTGAGCCTGCAGAGTTTTATGTTTAAAATGCATTTAACTAAACTAAAGTCTTTCTTAAGATGAAGATCTGCAGTGCTCTCTTATATGAAATACAAACTGATTTTAGAGAAAATTCTTGTTTTCTGATGTTGTGTCACATGTGTGTATTGTGAATAGCTCTCAGGTAACTTGTAAACATGTGAACCACACGCTCGTGTGGTTTTTCTTCCTTCTGTTTTTGTATTTTTCTGCAAGCCCACGTCTCTATCTAAAAGGTCGCGCGCATGTTACTGTCTGACAAACAGGTCGCGCGAGAGCGCGCATCTGGCAGCTATTCATCATTGCTAGCAAACAATAAGACTCATTTGAAGTTTAGCTTTGATAGATATAGATTCATATGCACTTCATCATATGCTCTTTACGTTCTGCGTCTTCTTACGTTTCTCGCTTCGAGGAGTGAGTCACCCGCCTCCGATGATTCAGATCTGAACTGAACAAATCATTTGAACTGATTCATGAACCTATTCAAACGGTGTTGCCCATTGTTCAATTGATGCTTTCAAAAGAATCGACTCAGAAGAATCAATCACGCGGGAATGCCCGTAAAAAGAGACGACAACCTTGAAATAATCTATTTATTTTATAATCCATATTTTACAGTGAAGGTAGAAATATATTCACGTAAGAGTAAGAGGTCACATTTTTAATTTCACTTTTAAAGTAAATATTTTTCTAAATGTTACTCAAGTAGATATAATAAAGTAAAGGTGCACGTTGCCACCTCTGCTCAACAGAGATATAAAAGGAATAGATGGATGAAAGCATGCATGGTGTAATCTAAAATACTTTTATGTTTATAGCATCTACTATCTTTTGAAGTTTTGTTTCATTCTTTGTCTTATGTTTGCCTAACAGAAGCCCAAATGATTCATTCTTGTCATAAAGTTCTAATACAAGTCAACAGGGACTTATACACATTTCAATTAAAAACTTATTAATACTTGACTTGTTAGACTTATTTAAACATTTAGAATATGACAAAACAAGCATTGAAATAGTTGTGTGATTAAATCAATGTTTAATTGTTTTAATGACATTGAAGTTAACCAGATGAACATCCACTAACACAGAATAAATGTGCCACAGATGAGTGAGTCAAAGTGAAACTGTTGTGGTCTCATCACTGGTGTGGTCTCATCTGTTTAATGGACAAACAACACGTCTATTAATGTGTTTGTGGTCAGTTTGCGTGCATGTTGTTGTTTGGTGAACGGTTGCTTATTTTCCACTCATATCTTGATGCACTTTACTCCAAACTCATCTACTGACACAGGTCGGAGGTCAAACCCATCAGAGATGACCGGCTTAAAGACAATAACAGATTTCAAGTCATGAAAGCAGTTTATTTGTAAGAACCATAAACGTCTAGCGTGTCAAATGTTTGTTAAAGTGTATTAATGAAATAAAATAGATGTGAGTGATTCAAGATCAGAGCTGGTCAATAGACAGACAATTCATTGAATCTAATCTTGCTATCAAGTCAACATTTGTTTAAAGTTCTAAATACTCACATCATTGTCACATTTGTGTATATACCTAACACTTAACATTG
Source organism: Triplophysa bombifrons (assembly GCA_029783895.1). NCBI lineage: Eukaryota > Metazoa > Chordata > Actinopteri > Cypriniformes > Nemacheilidae > Triplophysa > Triplophysa bombifrons. The sequence continues at coordinate 12,208,585 of CM056472.1, forward strand.
GTGTGTGTGTCTTCCTCTCTGTCTCTTCGTGTGTCAGATCAGGTGCGTGTATGTGTGTGTGTTCATGCGAGGGGCTGTATTAATGGTGCGTCAGGGAAGATAAACGCATTTACTGATATTTCCTGTCACATCACAAGTGACACTTATTGTCTCACACACACACACTTCAGCAGAATATGATTTGTGTGACAGTTTTACTGTGTTTGTGTCTGTGGCGTCTGAACGGTGAGTCTATTCTTTATGCTTTTTATGATTTTACTTCTTCAGTCGATGTCTGAACTTACAGTATTCGCATTAGCCACTTACTCTTTTATCTAAAATATACACAAGTGGTTCACCTTAATATTTTGTAGTTCATTTCAGCTTCTTCACATGACAAGTTTTACTAATTCTTAATGTTTGTGTTGTTCAGGTGTGTTTGGTGATGAAGTGAAGTCAGTGTCAGTGATGGAGGGACAGAATGTTACTCTACACACTGATACTCAACTACACACAGATGATGTGATGGAGTGGATGTTTGGTGTTCAGACTCCAAATGAGATTATAGCTGAAATCAACAGAGAAGCAAATAAAACATCATTTAAAAGTGAGAGATTGAAGAATCATTTACAGTTGAATCCTCAGACTGGATCTCTCATCATCACAAACATCACAACTCAACACACTGGACGCTACAAAGCTGAGATCAGCAGACAACCTTATGTTCTCACCAGACACTTCAATCTGACTGTCTATGGTGAGTTCAATTATATCCTAATGATTATATGTAACGGGTCTTTACTCACTCACTATAAGAACAGAAAATATCATCAGAAGCCTACAAGGTACACAAAAGGAGGTGGTTGTGGTTTTGAGTGATAGACAGAGGCAGAATGTAAGTTTAACCATGAAAGTTTCTTTACTTTGAATTTTTAGAGTTTCTCTTCACTTAAGCATAACAACAATGACCATAAAAAACACAATAACTATGTATATAAACATACCTCGGGTGCACCCTCTAATAGTAATTACAATTACAATCACTGAAATCAAGTAAACACAAATAAAAATATGAAATCAATAGTGTATGTTTCCCAAACCAAATTCTGTTTCAATTAAAACAATCCTTTTTTTCAAATAAGAACTCCTTGACACCTTTAGTTATGGTCCCGAATCATTTCAGTCCAATAAAGTAGAAAAAAATCAGTCTCTGTGAACGAATTCTCTTACTTATCTGGATGGAAATGATAAATAAGAATTGTCCATTACTCCAAGTCCGTTATACTTTCCGAATCAGGGTGGGAGGCTCGCCATCATTCAAAAGAATCCAATGCGGAGTGATATCCACATAGAAAAAAACCCTGGCCTGTCCATTCAAGTTCTCTCTCTTTTCCTTATTTTTCTTTACAGGCACGTATAACCCAAAATGGCGTCAGCCACTGCGAACATGCGATACACCATGCGGTCCGGCCGGGTCAATAAAATCAGTTTTAGATTTCCCGATTAACACCTGATGATCCAAAATCTTGAAATTACAATCCGATTCACTCAGTTGATATGCAGTTTGCACGGTTTATGCATTATATTTTTCCAATTTAACACACTCACATTATAACATGTCTCTTAGTCACTCTGCGTCTGTCGTCTAACTACGCAGCGCTATTTGTTATACAAGAGGGACGGAGCTTAAAATGCACTGCTCCGACTGCTTGTTGCTCATTTCTTAAACAAATTTCAGAAAACACATTTATTTATGAAAAAAATGTACTTCATATAGATGGCATAATATTCTAGTCGAGCAATAATATAAACAACTTGAACAATTATTTAACCAGGGTTACATATAGTTTTGATTATGATATGTATAAAGACTTAGTGGTAAAGATATTTATAAATGCACATGGTTTGTTGTTTATTTAATTTGATTGAAATGTTTTTCAGCTTCTCTGCCAATACCTGTCATTACCAGCAACGTATCTCAATGTTCAAGCTCAAATTGTTCAGTGCTGTGTTCAGTGATGAATGTGTCACATGATGTGAGTGTCTCCTGGTACAAAGGAAAGAGTTTATTGTCCAGCATCAGTGTGTCTGATCTCAACATCAGACTCTCTCTACCTCTGGAGGTGGAATATCAGGATACAAACACATACAGATGTGTGGTCAACAATCCCATCACAAACCTCACACAACATCTACACATCACTCAACTCTGTCACACGTGTGCAGGTGAGTCAGTATGATATTTAGACACGAAGATCTTTTACTTAAAATAATGATGTTCTAGGCATTACATACATGCTTTGCTAAAATTGATATAGAATTGAACTGTAAATGATTGCTTTTTCATAACATTTACTCCTGAAAAGGATCCACTTCATGAAGAAATATATCACTGTTTTACACAGTTAAACTGCTTTCTGTTAAACTCTTTTTGAATAGTTCTGACTCTCTGCATTACAGATTTCACCTTCATTCATAAAGTTTTGATCTGTTGTGCTGTTGTTGGATTTCTGATCATTGTAACTGCTGTTCTGATCTTCAGGATCTGCAGAAAACACACAAACGCACAACACCAGGGTGAGATATAGACATTTAAATAAAGTATGAGTACATTTAGCTTTTTATATCATTTAACATGTCTCTTATTACTCTCATTATTAGCATTTCAGACTGGTGAAGAGGAGATCACTTATGCAGAACCAACATTCTATAGAAGACAAAAACATCAAGTGGTGAGATCATTAAAACAGCAGTTTACCAGATACTCCACAAACACAGTTCTCTGTGTTAAACATCTCGAACCAGCCGAGTCACACAGTGACCTACTGCATCAGATAGATGGTGACAATGGGCCTTATTTCGGAAACATGTTTGCAGTGGTTTTTGGGCAAAACTTGTCATTTTTCAATGGACGTGAGCGCTAGCTACGATCAAATCTCATGACAGGTCTTGTGCACGCAAGTGATTGGGTGAAGTTATTTTGATAATTGATAAGGAATCATGACAAATAGAAAGATCGCGTTTTTTCGTTTAGTATGACAAATTTAAAAATACTGTAGATTCCGAGGTAGATTCCGCACACTGGGTCACAGCTCAACGTTGCCTTGCTTTCTGTGGCTGGCTTCAGGCCGGTTTGTGTGGGCTGAAGACCGCTGGTCCTCTGACAGATGTGAAAGAGAACACGCAAATGAAGGAAGCATTAAACTGTGTATGCCTGGTTTGAGTAGCCTGAAATGCAAGATTAGCAGCATTAGATTTTAAACCTTTTTCCTGCTTGGAAACATGCATCTGTCTCCTCTGCCAATGACCATTTATTCTTCACCTATGAATTATACTGTATATAAACATTTGCATATAAACATTATTCTATAATTGCGCCGCAAAAATATCAGTAGTTTATATCTACATTCGTTTTTACATGAACACATTAATGTAGGTTAATTTAAAGTTTTTCAAGACTGAAGTCAGATTCATTTTGTTTACATTTAAATGAATTATACACAAAGTCATTTAAAGCAAAAACAATTCTTTCAGCCTAAAAATATCCTAAAAGTTAAGCAACAATTATAAAATATAATATTTGCATATTTACAAAACATAAATATCAAATAAAAAAATACAAAAGCTGTTGACTGCAGCAGTGATGTCTTTCCAAACTGTTTTTAAAAGGGGTGATTTGGCCCGAATACGTGTTTTTCTGTGTCTTTGGTGTGATTTAAGTTGCCTGTGTATGTATTAGACACGTAAAATTGCATAAAAATGTGTTGAAACAAAAGATGCATTCTTTCTAAAAGCGAATGCTCACCAAGACCTGCCTGAAATGCCTCGTGTAACCACACCACGGCGAATGTAGGTCACTTCATAACATGATTTGACTAAGACTGCCCAAATCTAAAAGCAAGTGAGGTGGGCGTACTTGTAAATACCGTCACCGACGCAGCCATTTCGTGGAGACGTTGTGTGTTCCGTGTGTTCCAAAGCCTCTTTGTTTGCCCTGCCCAAAGATGAGACAACTAAAATCGAAAGATTTCAGAGAGATCTAGACTGGCAGTGCACGGAAGCTTTGGTTAAAAGTTGAGCCATTCCAGCCATTAAAACTCTGCAAGGACAGTCTGCCGCTTCAGATTCACAGCCTTTAAGTGTATTTTCATTGTAAAAGACTTTGTTACGGACAAACGCGAGTTGAGTTTGTCGTGTTTGTCATCTGCAAATGCAGACACACACGCAACGTGGAAAAATACATAAATCCTAATAATCAGTAATACTGTCCCAAATAGAGGCAACAAATGTCCTGCTTATAATGGGGTTTATTGTCTTTGCTGAGTCGCGACGTGAAATGGCGTAACATTTACTGCTTTAATGCAAGCTTTCTCTCTCACACAAACTTTGTATGATGTAAATGATAGTTTGTTTATAGTCTTTATAACCTCGTATATTAAAGGTTAAACAGTTAGCTTTAGTAATTATTAACATAATATATTTTTAATAAAACCATACCAATCCTTTACATTTTGCTCAAGTCACGCTGGCAAAGTTGATGTATTGGCTTGATCTTCATTTTCCATATCAGATGGGGGTTCGAATTCATATAAGGAAGTACCGATGACATTTTATTATCGGTCAGTACCTTTGGAACCTGATATTCCGAATACTTGAAGAGGCATTACATTTCTGTCACACGCTTACAGTATTCGACCAATCACTGCGCACTAGTGAACTGACCAATCATAGCACACCTCGCTTTTCAGAGCCATGAGCTTTGTAAAATATCATCGTGTTTCAGAGAGGCGAAGCAAAGAGGAGATACAAACATGTGCGGTGTGTGGAAAATACAGCGTTTTTGAACCTTAAATCCTGTATACACGTTATATTACATCTAAAGCAAACAATAATATTCATTTTAGCTGAGTCAAATGACCCCTTTAACCAAAGCTTGATTCTGCTTTTTAAGGTTAAACTTTCATTTCTAAATCGGAAAAGTTCCTCTTTTTGGCCTGATAACGTATCTCCATGTCGCACAAACTAGGGGCGAGGTGTCTACACCCTGAATTTATAGGAGCGTGATATGTAAATTAAGACCGGTTTCAGCCACTGCATTTATCAAGGTATGATCATTCATGAGATTGGCGGCATATGAATGTTTGATGACCCACACATGAACTGTGTCGTACAACGTTTTCTGCGCATGGATCTGCGCTCTTTTCTTTGTTAGATTGATAAATGAGGCCCTATGAGATTACCTAGAAACAGTCATAGTAAATATTACAAAATATAATATTTTCTTTGCTGTTACTATAAATCCAAACATGGCATGAGTGTGAGATCAGTTTTAGCAGTTGTCAGGAAATAACAGACCTCAGAATGTCAAGACTGACCAATCAGAATCAAGTATTGTTTATTTATATAGCACAGTTTAATACAACAACACTAGGTTGCCCAAAGTGCTTCACAAGATCTCAATAAGATTACATACACAAACAGAAAAAAAGAAAATGTTACAAATAAACAACAACAGAAGATCTGACAGCAAGTGCACAATTTAAGGTAAAAAAGATTTTAAAAGATGTGCTTTCAACATAGATTTGAAGACTGGTAGTGAGTTGACAGATCTAATAATTATAAAGTATTCCACACCCATGTAATAAAACATTGATTTCAGAAAGTGGTTGTGACTATAAGGTTTGTCGGGGCTGGTCTGAAATCACACAGATTCAATAGCGAGTGTGATTTATTAGTTAACCGCACACAAATGAGACAGTGAGAAAGTTCGTCGGCGGCAGGACTCTTCAGAGGGAGCTGGCTGACGGCAAGGCCAACTGGGGAAAACCCGAGTGTACGGCAGTGTCAGCCGGGCAGGAGGGAGAGTGAGCCGACCACGGGTAGATTGACCAGGGCAGCACCGGAGAGAATTGACAGGTGACTAGCAGGTCCGAACACCTGAAATCCGTGTTGAGGTGGAGCTGGCGGTGGAGGTGTTTCCCAGAACCGCTCAGACGGCAGGACCAGTGGATGGAGAGAATCCCCGGGAAGATCGAGATGGTGAGGGCCGCCGGGCATATAGTCCAATGGCTGCCGGGTCGTGAGTGGCGTAGGAGAGCTGCGAATAATCCCCACGAAAAAACTAACAGAAAGCGAAACCGTGAGACTCCAGGTGTTAGGCATTCACACAACATGTGACAAGACAGACAACAAAAAGTGTTAACCTCTGAACCCAACAAGGGGTGTGTCCCCCACATAAATCATGACAAACAATTTTGATTTGAAGCATTAAATTGACTTGAATGATTGTAAGTTTAAGAAAGCATATTATACCTTGTTCATTAAAATGTTTTCTGTGTTTGTCAGAGAGCTGCAGTGGAGGATGATGTGGTGTATGCAGGAGTCATGAGACTGTCATCAAACTCGGCGATTCCTCATGACTGATGATTTGGAGACAGGAACTGAATCTAAATATGCTTTAAACCTGTTTACGTGTTTACATCTGCATATCTAAATGAACCTTTTATTTAACTGTTCATAACTTAAGGTTTATAGTTTGCAAGCATGCACTCTAAAAAACACTGGGTAAATATAGGACAGAACACATCTGGGTTTACACTAACTCAAGAAGTTGGGTGATTAATTCTAACCCAGGAAATGAGTTGTTTTTCGACCCAAAAATGGGTTATTTTTTACAGAAATACTGGGTTAATTAGATAGATGAGTTATATTTTCAAATGTTTTTTTGTATTCCTTTTGAAATCATCTTTTAAAGTTAAATAATCACACCATAAACAAATGATAAACATTGTATTAGCTTTATTTTTTCAAATTATTTTTAGGACATGTTTAGGACATGTTATACACGATATAAGGACATTCAAATGTATGAACAATTAGTCAAAATGCAGCAGTACAAAGTTAAATAAAAAATATAAAGTTATGAAACTAAACTTACCCCTAAGTCAAAAAAACAATTAGCCAAAAAACAAAGTATAGATTTATAAAACAAAATTTTGACCGTTAGATATATGCCCAAAATAATTAATAATTTAATGCTTAACTGCTTACGTTACAGATATCAGTGACAGCGGTGAATTTCAGAAGGACTTGCCAGGTGTTGAGGATGCGTTTGTCAGGATACATTAGCACTGAGCACTCTGTGGTTCCCTGAAGCTCACGTCTCACAGATTTGAACTTTAAACACATACATTCTTGTCTAAATAACTCATAAAAAATACATTTAGTGACTAAATAAGGGAAATGATATGCTGTTTCTTGGCCTATTGCCTTTAACTTCCACCAATGACCTGGGTTAATGCGTCTGTGTGTGGGAGGGGGTGATCCATTTTTCCATTGATTTTATTTCAGGATATATTCTATCCCATCAACTAAACCAAAAAATCACTATTGCACTGGAAGACATATTCAATCTTGCTTTTCACAGTCTTCAACATTTGTGGTGCTGGAGTTTTTGCTGCTTCCGTCATCTGTTAGAAGTTGTTTTTTTGTAGAATTTGCTGAAAAATAGAGTCAGTATATATCATTATATGAAGCCCACATTAACAATGATGTTAAAATTGTGAAAGGTGTTTTGTTGGCATTTAATCTGAAGATAAAACTAGAAGAGCTTTATCACCTCTTTGTTTGCGTACAAAGAACCAGATACAGATACAGGCAAAGATCAGAAGTACAGCTGGAATCACACAGAGCCACAGGACATGGAAATCTACAAAGATAAAAAGAAACCGAACAGAAAGAAGTTTATTTCCTGTACACATATGGTAGAACACACATGGTATAAATATCTAAAAGCTTCAGTTTTCATCTATAGCTTGTCTTTACATAAAGGATCGGTGAATAAAAAGAAATCCGTATGATCAGAAGATTTCCAGTGGCAGAGATATTTTGCTGTGAGAGTTTCACATCAGGATTAACTTTAATAACTGTTAGGTCCGATTGGACGTCCTAAAACGCAAGAGGGCAATTGCAGTGTTATGACATATGAACTCTAGGAGAATTTATTTATTATCAATATATTGAATCATCTGTTTATATTTTACTAATCCCTTGTTGATACTGTCCAGACAGCAGAAAGGCTCATTCTATGCATGAGTTTTCTATTAAAAAAAGGAAAATAAACGTCCATTATGGATGTATAGATGGGAAAAAAAAGGACACACTTTATGAGAGATGCCGTAGTATGATTTCTGTGAATTAAAATGCAAAAAATCCCATTTATGAGGAATATGAAACATTATGGATGTGAAAGTTCTGAAAGCAGCTCTTTTCTGACTATGAAAAGTTATGCTGTACATAAATAAAAATCTTTAAAAACTTTACGAGAGACCTCACATGGGTATTTGAACCACCAAATGTTGACGTCTGTGTTATCAGTGTGGTTATTTTTTATGGTAAGGTTGACATTTGTTTTGGAATTGCTCAGAATGGCAGATTGTCAAAAATAGTAAAGCAAAAATGATCACTTTTAAACTTCAATAATTTATCAGATGCTTTGCAAAAAAAACCTGCCAATATTTTGCCAACAGTCGCAAACTTACAGGTTCAAACTCCTTCTATCTTACCTAATGTTTACAGTTTTTGCCCATTGCTTGAACACTATAGACACATGCTTAAACCAAAATAACAAAACTTGAAGCTTTTCACTTTAGTTGCAATTCTGCAACACACTTGCCCTTGCACACTACACACTATGTCATACATAAGACACTTTGTTCATAAATGAAATCTCATGGATATCATTGGGAAAACACATCTATTCAAAATACAAAACACATTGGGTGATTGAAAATGCTTAGACACACACCTGAAAAATACTTACTTACAAAACTGAACACCAATCAGCCAGCCATAAATAGAACATTTTGCTTGCATGCATTTTTCTACAGAATGACTAAAGACCTTCTGGGGATGGCCTGTTTTTCTGTATTTGCACTAGTGTATTTTTGGTTTTATATTTGCTTTATTTTTGTGTTACTGCATTTGCTGTACTGTACTGTTACAGTAAGTATAGTACTGTGATTTACAGATTATTATTGTATTGTGTTGATTTCATTTGTAACTTTTCAGCACTTTCATTTCAAGTTGTTGTGAAAACCTTTGTTGGAAAAAAAACATAACAAAAACTGTAAGTGTTGCATTGAGCTTCACAGAATGATACCTGATGAACTGAATAAAAACATTGAAACTCTGCAGTGTTTTATATAAAGTACACTAGTGTGTTGCTGCTAATCTGAAAGTGTATTCATATGATGCAAATGTGTATCATTTTGTCATCAGAGTGACATTTTGACAAAGGATTGATAGGTTTTGATAGCACAGTCTCAATTCGACATGTGAATGGTTTATTTTCTTATCCTCGTCTTGTGTGCTTGTGTGAAATGTTTTGACACAATGAGCCAAGTTTTGCAAAAAGTGTTCAAGCAAAAGGCAAAACTTACAGATCACCACATAAAGGCAGATATACAAACAGAAACAATTACAAATTATAAAGTTATCCACTATTTATTTTACGGCTATTTTTTTAAACTACACACATATAAAATATATTAAATTTGAAATACTCACCATCGACAGTAACGATAGTAACACTGAACCCCTTATATGAGACTTTATGGTTGTTGCTGATCTTCAGTGTGTGAAGTCCAGAGTGATGAGTTGTGGTGTCATGGATCATGAGAGCTTCAGTCTGATCATCCAGCTTCACTCTGTTTCTGAATCTCTCATCATCAGTGAAGATGATGCTGTTGGCCTCTACATCGATTGTAGCAACATGTGTGTTTTCCGGTCCATGCGTCCACTCTATCAGATCATGACCCTGTTTCAGAACATGTGTGTACAGAATAACAGAATGTCCTTCTCTGACTGACACTGACTTCACATCATCTGCAGACACATAAACAGTTTCACACAGATTAATGATGATGACATTCTGTGGATAAAATACAGTCTCAACGAGAATCAGTTTTCTTTAATGTTAATGCTTTAAACAAACTACTACTGTATATTCACAACACACATCTACACTTACACGTTGTGAGAAACAGCTCATTTGAAATATGACTTGTACACTTTAGAAACTAGATTGAAGCTGAATTACTCACCATAGACTCTAAATTTCATGTATGAGAGTTTATTTTTGCTGATGATCTTAAGTGTATAAAGTCCAGAGTGATGAGTTGTGATGTCATGGATCATGAGAGCTCCGGTCTGATCATCCAGCTTCACTCTGCCTCTAAATCTCTCATCATCTGAGAACATGATCCTGTTGGCCTCTACATCGATTGTTGCAACATGTGTGTTTTCAGGTCCATAGGTCCACACCATCAGATCATGACTCTGTTTCAGAACATGAGTGTACAGAATAACAGAATGTCCTTCTCTCACTGACACTGACTTCACATCATCTGTAAACACATAAACAGTTTCACACAGATTAATGATGATGACATTCTGTGGATAAAATACAGTCTCAATGAGAATCAGTTTTCATTAATGTTAATGCTTTAAACAAACTACTACTGTATATTCACAATTTAAACATTGTGAGAAACAGCTGAATTATTCACCTTTGACAGTAACATTGAAACTCTTATATGAGTGTGTTTGGTTGTTGCTGATCTTCAGTGTGTGAAGTCCAGAGTGATTAGTTATAGTGTCATGGATCATGAGAGCTCCGGTCTGATCATCCATCTTCACTCTGGCTCTGAATCTCTCATCATCAGAATACGTGATGTTATTGGCTTCTACATCTATTGTTGCCACATGTGTGTTTTCCGGTCCATGTGTCCACTCTATCAGAGCTCTCTTTTTCAGAACATGAGTGTACAGAATAACAGAATGTCCTTCTCTCACTGACAAGGACTTCATTTCATCTGCAGACACACAAACAGTTTCATACAGATTAATGATGATGACATTCTGTGGATAAAATACAGTCTCAATGAGAATCAGTTTTCCTTCATGCTAATGCTTTGCACAAACTACCAAATTCGGGAAAAGTTGGGACGTTTTTTCAATTTGAATAAAATGAAAACCAAAGGAATTTCAAATCACATGAGCCAATACTTTTTTCGCAATAGAAAATAGATGAAATAGCAAATGTTTAAACTTAGAAATGTTACAATTTTATGCACAAAATTTCAAATGTAATCCCTCCTTTAGATCTCAAAAAAGGGGATCGGCATGATTGTGTCAATGACATCACTAAACGTGCCCAGGAATACTTCCAGAAACCACTGTCTGTAAACACAATCCACCGTGCAACAGCAGATGCCAACTAAAGCTCTATCATGCAAAAAGGAAGCCATATGTGATGATGGTCCAGAAGAGCCGTCGTGTCCTGTGGGCCAAGGGTCATTTAAAATGGACTATTTCAAAGTGGAATAGTGTTCTATGGTCAGACAAGTCCAAATTTGACATTCTTGTTAGAAATCAGGAACGCTGTGTCCTCCGGGCTAAAGAGGAGGGAGACCTTCCAGGGTGTTCAACAGCCTGCATCTCTGATGGTATGGGGCGCATATGCTATGGGCAGCTTGCATGTTTGGGAAGGCTCTGTGAATGCTAAAAGGTATATAAAGGTTTTAGAGCAACATATGCTTCCCTCCAAACAACCTCTATTTCAGGGAAGGCCTTGTTTACTTCAACAGGACAATCCAAAACCACATACTGCAGCTATTACAACTGCATGGCTTCAATGTAGAAGAGTCCAGGTACTGAATTGGTCTGCCTGCAGTCCAGATCTTTCACCTTTAGAGAACATTTGGAGCATCATTAAACGAAAAATAGGTCAAAGACGACCACAAACTCTTCAGCAGCTGGAAACCTTTATATAAGGCAAGAATGGGACAAAATTCCAACACCAAAACTTCAGCAACTCGAAGCCTCAATGCCCAGACGTCTTCAAACTGTTTTGAAAAGAAAAGGAGATGCTACACCATGGTAAAATGCCCCTGTCACAACTATTTTGAGACCTGTAGCAGGAATCACATTTGAAAGAGCTCATTTTGCGTAACATTTCTCACTTTAAACATTTGCTATGTTATCTATGTTCTATTGTGAATAAAATACTTGCTCATGTGATCGGAATTAGTTTTCATTTTATTCCATTTAAAAACGTCCCAACTTTTCCGGAATTCGGATTGTACTACTGTATATTCAGAACAACATTTAAACATTTTGAGAAACAGCTAATTTGAAATATGACTTGATATATGAATTACTCACCATAGACAGTAACACTGAACCTCTTATATGAGACTATATTATTGCTGCTGATCTTCAGTGTGTAAAGTCCAGAGTGTTGAGATGTGATGTGTGTGATGGTGAGAGATCCGGTCTGATCATCCAGCTTTACTCTGTCTCTGAATATCTCATCTTTAGATAACATGGTGCTGCTGGCCTTTCCATTGAGTCTTGCGAGAAGTTTGTTGTCTGGTCCATATGTCCAAACTATCAGATCATCTTTCTGTTTGACAACATCAGTGTGTAGAGTAACAGAATGTCCCTCCATCACTGACTTCACTTCATCTGGGTCAACACCAAACACACCTGAATAACACAAACACACATTGTTTTCATTGCACAAAAATAACATTAGCATGTTAAAATGAGCTATTATAGACAACACTATTGTCTGTAAATCACAAGGGTGTAATCTTTCTATTCACACCAATAAAGCACATACATGACCATTACTGTTTTAATAAGGTTTTAGGCTAGAGCCAAACATAGAAAGTGTTGAAGCATTCAGTGTGGATGCATAGAACTTGGAGAGAGATATAATTTAAAGCATCATTTAAGAGTCATTTAAGAGTTAATTATATAGTAATACAGTTGTCTGCAGTTGTCTTCAAAATTATTCAACCCCCACTGAAATTGATTGTTTTGGTCGGTTTGACATTGATTATGATCATTAAGTCATCCTGCTTGACTCCTGAGATAGGCGCAGGCTCCCCGTGACCCGAGGTAGTTCGGATAAGCGGTAGAAAATGGATGGATGGATGGATGGAAGTCATCCTGCTTACAATTAAATCAAAGAGGCACGTGTAGGTCAGATAAATATAACATAACATTTATAATGAAATAACCACAAATGTATTTTCTGAGCTCACATCATTATCAGTTTTATTCAACCCCCAAGTGACATTCAATCTTAGTACTTAGTACAACATCCTTTTACAGTTATAACAGCTTTTAAACGTGAAGCATAGCTTGACACAAGTGTCTTGCAGCGATCTACGGGTATCTTCGCCCATTCATCATGGGCAAAAGCCTCCAGTTCAGTCACATTCTTAGGCTTGCGCACTGCAACTGCTTTCTTTAAGTCCCACCCGAGGTTCTCAATCGGATTTAAGTCTGGTGACTGCGATGGCCACTTCAAAATGTTCCAGCCTTTAATCTGCAACCATGCTCTAGTGGACTTGGAGGTATGCTTGGGATCATTGTCCTGTTGAAAGGTCCAACGTCTTCCAAGCCTCAGGTTTGTGACCGACTGCATCACATTGTCATACAATATCTCCTGGTACTGAAGAGAATTCATGGTACCTTGCACACGCTGAAGCTTCCCAGTACCTGCAGAAGCAAAACAGCCCCAAAGCACGATTGACCCCCCGCCATGCTTCACAGTAGGCAAGGTGTTCTTTTCTTCATAGGCCTTGTTCTTCCTCCTCCGAACATAGCGTTGATCCATGGGCCCAAACAGTTCTAATTTTGTTTCATCAGTCCACAGAACACTATCCCAAAACTTCTGTGGTTTGTCCACATGACTTTTGGCATACTGCAGTCGACTCTTCTTATTCTTTGGGGACAGCAAGGGGGTGCGCCTGGGAGTTCTGGCATGGAGGCCTTCATTAGGCAGGGTGCGCCGTATTGTCTGAGCAGAAACTTCAGTACCCACATCTGACAAATCTTTTCTCAGTTCCTCAGCAGTCACACGGGGACTTTTCTCCACTCTACGCTTCAGGTAGCGCACAGCAGTCGAAGTCAGCATCTTCTTTCTGCCACGACCAGGTAGCGTTTCAACAGTGCCCTTTGCCTTGAATTTGCGAATGATGCTTCCTATGGTGTCTCTTGGTATGTTTAACATCTTTGCAATCTTCTTATAGCCATTGCCCTTCCTGTGAAGAGTAATCACATGTTCTCTTGTCTTCCTGGACCATTCTCTTGACCTCACCATGTTTGTAACCACCCCAGTAAATGTCTAGAAGGAGCTGAGTAACACAGTCATTTAAAGCTGCCTAATTGGTGCTTATTAGGCTTTATTGCTGCTCCCTGATATCCATAAGTGTTTTCAATACCTGATTGAAAACACTTCATTGAACCTCTGTTCTTCAGAGTGGTAGTCTTTAAGGGGTTGAATAATTATGTCAATGAAGAATTCACAAAAGAAACATTTACTACTGTATTACAAAACTAATTGATGTCATTTTAGTTGCATATGGTTCTTTAAGAAGTCCTTGTAGGATTTCATTCTGAATACAATTACAAATGTACACTAAATTCCCTAAAACCATTTAGAGCATTGGGGGTTGAATAATTTTGAACACAACTGTATATGAAGACAAATATTCACATTTGCAGTACAGTAAATGAGATTATCGCAAATAAATACTTACCAAATTCCCATAATTCAGCAGTGATGTCAAATTTTTAAAGTCGTGTTACCCAAAAGAACAAATTGTAACACCATATTTTGATTTGTAAATGCTGGATTATTGTTGCCATCAAAGACATGTTAGCAAAACATTTAGGAACACACTTCACATTCAAACACTTATTATTCAACTAAAGAGAAAACTTTAACCTTTCTTTGAGAATGAATGCAAACCCATTATTATTAATGTCTTCACAGGCTCTTGGAAATGAGATAATCACTTCTAAAATCAGGATTATGAGCTTGTTGTGTCCATATGCTTTGTTATCAAAAAGAATGAAGGACTGCAAGTTCACATCCTTGCAAGTGTTGCTGGGTAAAATGTTATTTAAACACTTTAACCCACATGCTTAGACCAACAGAAAGAACAAGAAAAACACAAACGTTAAGAAATAATAACATGACAAAGCAATGAAGCTGTTGTGGTATAAACAGCGGAAATCCTCCTCCCGTCCATCATATTTAAAGTTTAAGGCCCGCCCATCTCGGAAATTTGGAATTTCAAATTTTACTTTCCGGTGGTGAACAGGGCATCTGAGTGCGTTAATGTGTCATTATTTCCTCGGAAACTCATATTTTTGATCATTTTGAGATCACATGAAGGCAGCATTAAACAGCATTAGATGGGATTTCACTCTTGTTATTGAAGTAACATGCTTAACCCTCAAACTGAGACATCGAAAACAATGAATAGACCGGTTTGACAGGTTATTAAAAACAAAAGCTATTCAAAGTTCTCATCTTACTGTGTTGTATTTAACTGGCACTTTTATTAATCATGACATCACATATGTGGATTTTGTGCTATTAGCTAACATTTTTACATTTCAAAACAATATATCCAACTCAGTATCGGGCCAAAGTGTGTAACAGACACGTCGGTGTCATGCCGAGAAATGCACCCCTACCAGATTCTTCACCTCCTTCAATAACACGCTGTCAGATTGGCATTATCCTGTCTGTGTTGATTACAAGCTTTGGCGTCAATAATTCAATATGCTTTATGACAGACGGCACATTTGTAAAAACTGATAAACTTGAGTCATTTGATTCTAAAAACATGAAAGGAAATCCCCACATATATTATTTGAACAGTTAACGATATCAACTTACCACTGTGGATCAGAAGGGACAGACAGAAGAGAATCAAGCTGGGACCCATGGTGGTATCTTCAGTAAAAACCCTGAAGACTAGCAACTGATGTGAAATTGGTTGTAATGTAATTCCTAAGTTGGAGCAGAAACTCTTCTTTGTGATGTTTAAGTCATGGCAGTGTGGTGTGGTGAGTTCAGTAGAGACTGATGGTTCAGACTGATGCGTCAGTAGATAAAGACGGAATTAGTGTTTCACCAGAAAGGAAAACGAAAGCATTCTCTCCACATATGCAAATAACTCTGTGTCCCTTCCCTCACCTGAACACTTCCAATAAAAACCTTTTGATTGATGTTTTGACTAAAGGTGTCAGGTCAGAGCGATCTGTTTTATTCAGTTTTCAATCTGTTTAGAGATATAGGTTTTCCCAGCTACAAAAATTTCCTGAAGGACATGAGGCTTGTTCATTGCTAAAACACAGCACGTGTTTGTCTTCTTCTGCATATATTATCCAAATTACATTTGAATGTTCTGGTGCCATGATGTCATTTGTATATATCTGATTGGCAAACTAGAAAGAGACCAGTGGAAAAACTCTGTTCTAAAAAAGTGCAGATAATAAATGAAAAAATGAACAGTGATGAAACCACCACTTTCGGTCCCAGAGAGAGTCACAATAAATCTGGATTCTTTATTCATGTGCTCGCCTGAGATCAACAATAAAAAAGATGTCAATAGACACACCTACTTACACTGAAAAGCCACATATTTCTGTATTGTTACAGCCCAAAGAGAAATATACTAAACATTAGCATTTCACAAAAGATACATTCACTCAAAACTATTTGTAAATATTCTCTTAATTTGTTTATTGATGTTGCAAGAAGTTAAAACATGTGAAGGAATCTAAACATGCACATCTGCAGCAGAAACAGAGTTAAATGTGTTCCCTGTGATTTAAAACTAACAAGCAAGTTTCAACAAGTGACACCCAAAGTGAAGAGAAACTAAATCGACCTGGAGTTGTGTGACTGTATTATAGAATCTTTTGACCTGAGGGAGGGCTTTCAGGAGTCCAATAGCAGCGCTAGTATTCATGTGTTGTTTACAGTATTGGAGAGGATTGGTGCGGTATGCGGTTCTGTGTAGACTACACATAACAAACAAGACTAGATTCTGCCTGCCATCATCTGACGCAAGAACTCCTAGCTTATGATTTGCTGACATATTTGCACAAGAATTGAGTGAATGATTCATCCTGAATCAACTCTAAACAACAAATAACAACACTACACAGAGTACAGAATTAAATAATAAGTAATAAAAATGGAGTTAAATAACAGAACTATATATAATTTAATAATATAAATAATAGATTATTTAATTAACACACCAAAAAACCTGTGCAGTAATGTTTAACCAAATGTAATAATTATAAAAGAGTATCTGAGAAGGTCAGATATGACACAGACAGGCAATTTGGTTTAATCATTCGTAAATATAATGTTACATATAAGGGTGTGATCAGGCCCCCATGGCAGCTTGTATATTACAAAACTGACAGGTGAGAGGGGCTGTTACAGCACTATGTCTAATTCAAAAAATATATTTATTTATTTATTTACTTTTAAAGATAAGTTTATATATCTCCAATTTATTTTCCGATATAATTTCAAATTTATGTTCAGACAACAAGAAAATATTTTGTTATGTTATTCATTAGGTAAACTTCACTATGTGGATGACTTTAACGTATGTTTTTGAGTTCTTGAGCTGTTTTTTGATGGAATTGAGGTGTACTTTGTTCATTTTAACTGTTCTTGAGTTACTTTTTGCTGGAATTAAGGTATATAACTTGAGCTGCATTTTAAGATTTATTATCACTTTTCCAGAGAGCTTTTGCATTATAGTGGAATGGTGTGCTATGACTTTTATAGGCGATCGGGTGGTGGGGTTTCGATAGGGGGGCAAAAAAACCCAAAAATCCCATTGACTTAACATTGCGCCGAACTTTGAGGGGTCGAAGCTCAGAGCGAGAATCTTTAGAAACATGCGGAGTATCCCATTTGAAAACGCTATCATCCTCTGTAAGAACATACATCACAATGGAGTGTAAGTTATACCCCTGGATGTAAGAGCCTGCCAAATTTCCCTATACTTATAATGGGGCCCATTGACTTCCATTCAAAATCCTGGCTAACACTGTTAACGTGTTACTTTCAATGAGAAATTTGAGGGGTCGTAGCTCTGAGGGAGAATTTCATAAATGATACGGGTTACCACATTTGAAGAGCCTATCAGCCTCTGTAAGAAGGAAAGTGTCATGATGCAGGTTGTTGAGGCTCTTGTTGATCTTGGCTGAAAGTGATCAGAGAGAACCAGTTTGATGCAGAGGATCTGTATCTGGAAAGACGAGGCCGCAGCCTGGCACAAACTTATGGATCAAAGGTGAAGTCTTCTTATCCATCCCTAGTCCATCCTTTAGAGATGCAAAATGCAAGAAGAGAGAGGAGAGAACGAACGAACCCCCACGATATGAAAAACCTGATGAACAACCAACAACGAACTAAACACCAAAACCAAACAGACTCTTCTCGTGGTCTCTTTTAAACTGTAAGGATGTCACATTCTACAGACGTGACTGATCTAATCAGAATATGGCAACTTTGGAGGGAAAGTTAATTGTCTTTGACTTCCAACATGGTGTTTTACATGTGAGAGCTGATTGGATGTTCACTAAGAAGACTTATGAGAGTTTGATAAAACTAATATGAAAAGAGTTACCAAAACACAACAAAAATAAACATCAAGGACATCACAAATGTAGCTCATATACACCAAACATGATCTACATAACATCTTGCTTAAATGAGTTAGCACAAATAAAATAATTCTAGTAGTTATACACACTTTCATGGATACTATGGATTAATGTTAAACAGACATAACAACAAGAAGTCAAGGCCATTGCGAGTCATTTTTGAGCTGAAAATGACTAAAGTTTCAATTTACAAATAGATAAATGTACCAATAAACAAACAATTTAATCAGTAAATGAATGAAACAACAGAAATAAAACTAAATTGATAAAAAATTATTTACATTCTCACGCCTCATGGTTTTTAGGAAACTTGAGAGGGTGTCAAACTGTCGTTTCAGAATCAGACTGATCGCCGCTTTGAACCCTGCTCGGTGCAGTTTTGGGTAGGTTCGACTGCATGTCTAACAGTTCACAGACAAGGTACTTGACCACAAGAGAACGGTTTAGTGAAGAGTAGGTTTAATGGTGACAGTGATAACAGAAACAAAAACAGGGTAATCCAAAAAGCAGGGCAACATCCAAGGGAATGCAGAACAATCTAAAAACATCAAAGGGAACGGAGTATTCAATACAGGGAAAAACATCCATGGAACATCATCTCGGAACTAGGAACACAAAATTACAACCACTACATACACCAATGCTACGACAATACCAGACAATGAACAAATAGTGGGGAGATTTTATATGGAGTCCGGGTGATGAGGATAATGTGATGTAGAATCAAACATGAGGGCCAGCTGACAGAAGCTTTCCTCATCACAACAGTAGAAAGGCAAGGATGCTTACTTTCCCCACTACTATTCCTGGTCGATTGGATCATGAGGCAAGCCACAAACAAGAGGACGAAATGTTCACACAACTGGATGATCTAGACTTTGCAGATGATATTGCATTACTGACCCATAAACACCAACAGATGCAAGAGAAATTGAGTGAGGCAGAGCAGAAGGCAGCCGAGACAGGTCTTCGCATCATCATACAGAAGACCAAAGCGCTCAAGGCAAATATAATGACGATAACCAGTTTGATGGTTAACCATCAACCACTAGAGCATGTAACTCCTTCACCTATCTGGGAAGTGAAGTAGCGAGTGATGGTGGATCAGAAGGAGATGTAAAGACGAGAATAGGCAAGAGAAGCATTTTGCATGATGGGGGCCATATGGAGAACAAGTAACATCACACTCAAGACAAAAATAGAAATATGACTATTCAACTCAAGCATAAAAACCATACTCCTCTTTGGAGCTGAGCCGTGGAAATCAACAGAAAACTCTTGCACAAGCTTCAAGTCTATACCAACGACTGCCTAAGACGCATTATCAACGTCAGATGGCCTAAGAAAAAAGGAACAAAGAGCTGTGGGGAAGAGAAGCCTTTAGCTTTCCTGTAGCTCAGTAGTAAGAGCATTGCGATAACAACGCAAGGTTGTGGGTTCGATCCCAGGTGTAAGATGTATAGGATAAAGCAGTGGTCACCAACCCTGCTCCTGGAGATCTACCGTCCTGCAGACTGTAGCTCCAACCCTGCTTCAGCACACCTGTCTGTAATTATCAAGCAAACCTGAATGCCTTGATTAGATAGTTCAGGTGTGTTTGATTGGGGTTAGAGCTAAAATCTTCCGGACGGTAGATCTCCAGGACCCGGGTTGGTGACCACTGGGATAAAGCAATGTAAGTCGCTTTAGCGTAAATGTGGAAGTGGAAATTAAGCAATGAAAATGGGGATGGATTGGAAACACATTGTGGAAACCGAAGAATTCCATCACACACCTAGCCCTACACTGGAACCCACAGGATAACTGTGGTAGAGGGAGACCAAGAAACTCCTGGAAGTGGAGTGTCATAGCCGAAATCTGGAGAAACTGGAACAGGACAAGGTGGTGACATGTTATCAGTGGCCTATGCTCCTCCTTGGAGTAACAAGCCTTAATAAGTAGCTATACAACACTATACACAAACGGGCGTTTCGGCTGCCTTTTATCTTTTCGAGCTTGAGTCTTCTTGACCAATCATGTTCCTCACATGTTGTTATGGAAACAACAGGTCTCAGTCATTGGTTAGTAGTGAAAAGGAGCTTGACGTTGAAAGTTGAAAGTTTTTAACCATCAAAAGTCACTGGCCTTTAAAAAAGGGCTCAGAACAATTTTTGAAAACATGGTTTACTCCATTGCATAATAATGTAAAAAAGACACTAGCAGCTTCGAAAGAGGAGTCAAGTCTGAACATGGCCTTTGTCAAGTTTTTCTTGTCAGTAGGAAGTCAAGTGTGAACATGGCCTAAGTCAGTGAGATGGTCTCTGTGCGATCAAAATGTGTGTCATGAAAGACTGTATGAAAGACTGTATGAATGAATGAATGAATGAGGTGCACCACTTGCGCTTTAAAAGGGGGAATGAATATCTAAATAAACTCTGGGTTTACCAAAGAAAAGCTGCTCTCGACCAGGTTAGGTTCACAGAGTAAGTTACTATGGTTACTGACTCTGAGTATAAGTGACCTCTCCTCTAGAAACAGGCTTGAGTTACCCTGCTTTCTCAGGTTTGACATACCTCAAATTCTTTAGCAGAAAACCCAGCGTTTTGCCTCATTTCAGGGTTAATATACTAAAGTTATATTAAAGTTTTCACTAAACCTGCTTTCTGAATCGGGCCCAGGCGAGTCATGTGATATTCAAAGTTGTTTTCTTTCTGTATTTTAAGATTCGACCGTGTATTTAAAATACAAACAGCTCTTTAATTTATTCAGTCTATGTCTGCTGTAGTGGATTTAGTGAAGTTGTGATAAGATGTCTCTACTCTGGTGGGCGTGGCTGGTGATTATGACATCAGATCCAGAAGAGAATCACCATCAACCTCTGATGAATCAAATATTCAAAAACAAGAATGATCATTTTTAAATAATATTATTGAATCAAAAAATATTTGAACAGAACAAACATGCGTGTGGTTTTTATCATGTAGAATAAATGTGACAGGGGTCCTTAGATCAGTGAGTCAAAGTGAAAGTGTTGTGGTCTCATCACACGTGTGGTCTCATCTGTTCAGTAGACAAACAGTTTGTTCCTATAAGAGCACCTCTGTATAGATATGTGTGTGTGGTTAGTTTGTGTGTTTAGTTTTCAGGTGAAATGTTTCCACTCATCATCTTTCCAAACGCACTTATGTACCTAAATATACTTAAAACTCATCAACATAAGTTTCAAACAGACATAACATGAGGCCTACTTTACATTTCTCTTGACAAACTAGATGGCGTGCTTTCCTCATTGATTTTATAGCTCTATTATAATCCCACTTTATAAAATCCTTGACGATAACTCATAAACTATAATAAAGAAAGTTTGTTCGTGAAAGTTTTTTCCCTCTGTTTGACGCAGAGATCAGTCTCGTGTGCGCGTTCACGCGAGTGTCTGTAATGGGCGTAGGGAGGAAATCGGTTTCTGTCACATTACAAATGACGCTTATTTTTCTTCACACAGACACAACTCTGAAGAATATGTTTCGTTTTCCTGCGCTTGTGCAGTTGTGTTTCTGGCTTTTTGACGGTAAGTGAAATTTTGACTTTTTTTACATTTGTGCACCTTGTGAAAATGACTATGGTTTACAGAATGATGATGAAAAAACATGGTTGCCAGGTAAATCTAGAAATATTTAGTATATATTTAGTGATTATAGATAAAAGATAATTTTTTTATCGTGATGTGACTGCAGGAAGACATAAAAATATTGTTGTTGATACATTGTTTTATACTTTCAAGGAGTCGTGAACTGTCCTTGTTTATTGTTTTATATGGTTGTATGAGGTTATGACGTTCCATGCGTTTTACATTCAAAAACATCAAAATCAATAAGTTATAAGGCTACTCGGGTTTTAAGGGCTTTACAAACGCTATGTTTTAATGGGCGGTGTCGCTTTAAAGACTTGGAAGGCAACGCCCACTGCTATGATTGGATAGAAGTTTGCGTAGTAAATTAAGTTGGAGGCTTCTGTGAGTTTGGTCGGAGACCTAACATTAAGTTACACATTTGCCCGAGACTTGTATTATCTGTGGAGCTCGTGTGATTTATAAATGACCTCCACACATCATGTGGCGCATTCGCACGGGATAACTGAAGTCTGTGAATTTACACAAATTTAGTGACTTATTTCCCGGATGTGATGGCAAGGCTCTGCGAATACTGTAGTTTGTGTAGCCTATAACGTTAGTTGTATGGTTATTCATGATATATGACTGTACCTGTCCACATATGAGATCTGTGATCACGAACCGGAGAGAAGATCACCACGATCGCGGGTCAAGTGTTACGAGAGTTTCATTGATAAATAAGCAACCGGGAGACTCCCGGTAACTTATGGATATGACAAGCACGAATAATACCAAAACGCTTCATAACAGCCTCCATTATTCACAGACGGTGGATGAAACCTTGAAAAATGACAGAGATCCTGATTCGCACGGGTTTAAGATCAGAACAACCTCTGAAGTTAATACAAATGACTAGAGGTCCCCAGTAATACTAATCCCGTGTGGATATGGCTATCAGGGCATATCATGCCATCTCTAACAAAGCAATAGTGACGTAGAGTAAAAAAATTTTTACTCACATAAGATTACATGCGCCATTCCTATCGGATCCAATATTGATGGCGCAGCACTGCTTTTTAATTTTAGTCTCTCTACAAATCCAGGGTCAACCTGTGCCTTGTTCACAAAGGAATCCGCCGTGAAATAAATTGAACAAACGGTCAATGTTTTACCCACATGCAGGGGCGTCGCAACCGTGGGGGATGTGTGTGTTTTAACACCCACAATTTTCCCGGTGAGAGAGTTTAACACCCGCACTTTTTCTGCAGTTTTGCACAAACGCCTTCCTCTCCCCTCCCACTCAAACATGACACCTGCTTTGAGTGTGAACGGCTGATGATTGGCTGTTCTACCTTAAGTCCCGCCTCTCTTGGTGTCTTAGATTTAACGGGCAGCTCGTGCTGAGAAGGCGGGATCTTATGGTTATGATTATTTATGTCTCCCTTTTCCAGTTACTTTAAATGAGTGTTAATGCTTTCGAGGTTTTTAAATATGCTTGATATGTGTTTGGGGAGATGTTCTGTTTATGTTTTGTTGACATGTCGAGTGTTTTCTGTATTACATTTCATTTTTTACATTAATGCTAATTGGGATATTGTTCAGCAGCTAGCTAATAAACACGTAAATTGTTAAAAAAAAAATTATATCTCTCCTTTTCAAGGCTCAAGTAAGCAAACTTTAGCAGTCTCAGTCACAGTCCAGTCAGACCCTTGTCACTATCAAGCTTACCACTGTCTTTTCCCCCTGGGATTATTAAAGTATTTCTGATTCTTTAGCAGGTCTACTGTTGTGTATTTTAACAACAGAGTTTTGACTTATTTTCTATGTGTTCCATTTAAATGGGAAGCGTTTTATATCTTGTATGTTATACCTTTTGTACCCTTCTGTCATTGCATTCATCGTTCATTGCATTCATCGGTTTACAAACAAACCACATCCATCCACGGCACTTTTGAAAGGCTTGCTACACCCCTGCTCACTTGAGCTGGAATGTCTATAAAAATAAAGTAATGTCGAAATCAGAAGGAAGGTTATGCAGCAAGTGTGTTGTTCCACAGCCAGGCACTGACTGCACAATATTTTACAATCTTTAACGGCATGTTTATTGCTCTCGTACGCGAACAAGTGAGCGGGGCTGGAGAAGTGGTTGTTGATATTCTTCTATGGAGGAGGTGTTCAAACTATCAATAGATATGTGCATTCCAGAACCTGGCATTCGCTGGGCCTGGTGTCAATAACAGTTGTTTTCTCAGTAACAAGGGCGTTTTCAGTTCCGACACTTATTGGATGGAAACTACTGGATGACAAACAGTCTGGCTTCAAAACAAACCACTCCACTGAGACTGCACTGCTATCGGTCACAGAAGCACTGCGGCTAGCCAAGGCGGAATCTAAATCCTCAGTCCTGATTCTGCTAGACTTATCTGCAGCGTTTGACACTGTCAATCACCAGATACTGCTATCAACCCTGTCATCTTTAGGAATCTCAGGCTCTGCTCTCCGCTGGTTCAAAGCCTACCTCTCCAACAGATCCTTCAAGGTGTCATGGAGGGGCTCGCTGTCCACTGCTCACCACATGATCATTGGGGTCCCTCAGGGATCGGTACTTGGACTGCTGCTTTTTTCCATCTACATGACATCCTTGGGACCCATCATACAGGCTCATGGCTTCTCGTATCACTGTTATGCTGATGACACCCAGGTCTACATTTCGTTTCGACCAGACGATACCACTTTAGGAGCTCTCATTACAGCTTGCCTCGAGGACATCTCAGCTTGGATGAAAGGGCATCACCTCCGGCTGAACCCTGCCAAGACTGAACTACTTGTGTTTCCGGCGCACCCTACGGTGCAACACGATCTCAACAGTCATCTTGGCAATACCACAATCACTCCTTCCAAAACAGCGAGGAACCTCGGAGTCATATTTGATGAACAGCTGTCCTTTAATGATCACATCGCAAAGCCAACACGGTCATGCTGATATGCCTTATTCAACATTAGAAAGGTTAGACCTTTTCTCACAGAGCATACGGCACGACTCCTTGTCCAGGCCCTGGTGATCTCAAGGTTGGATTACTGCAATGCTCTCCTTGCTGGTCTTCCTGCAAAGGCTATGAAACCGCTCCAGCTGGTTCAGAACGCAGCAGCACGCCTCATCTTCCAACAGCCTAAAAGGGCTCATGTGACACCACTTTTCATCTCTCTTCACTGGCTTCTCGTCGAAGCCAGCATCAGATTCAAGTCACTAATGTTTGCCTACAGGACCATCACTGGATCTGCACCGGGTTACTTTCACACCCTCCTGCAACCCTACATCCCATCAAGATCCCTGCGTTCAGCAAACCAGCGGCGTCTTGTATTGCCTTCTCATAAGGACAGTAAATCGCTTTCCCGCTCATTCCGCTTCACAACTCCTTCCTGGTGGAACATTCTTCATAACTCTGTCCTGTCAACCACATCTCTCACAACATTCAAACAACTACTTCAAACCAAACTCTTCTGTGAATTTCTGACAGACAATTAAATAACAAAATAAAAAATCTCACTAACCCTTTCTCTCAACAGGTAGTGGTCTAGCTTTAGTTGAAACCAGTAACTTTGTATTGGCACCTAATGTATTATGGCTCCTGTATGACATATCGCTTGTTGCTCCCTAACCTATGTAAGTCGCCTTGGATAAAAGCGTCTGCTAAATGACTAAATGTAAATGACTAAATGCAATGTTAGCTTGAATTGGATTCCCTTTTACATAGGAAAATCTCGGGTTTAAATATCGGTCTTAATTCACTAATAATTTAATAATTAACATTTACTATACTATTGTAAATGCTGCAGTATACTACAGTACATATTTGCACAGATAATTCTCATAAACCTGTTCAATCTGGTGTTCATTGTGTTTGTGTTGTTCAGGTGTGTTTGGTGATGAAGTGAAGTCAGTGTCAGTGATGGAGGGACATTCTGTTACTCTACACACTGATACTCAACTACACACACATGATGTCATCGAGTGGAGGTTTGGAGTTCAGAGTTCAGTTATAGCTAAACTGAACAGAGAAGCAAAAACAAAGCCATTTATCAGTGAGACATTGATGAATCATGTAGAGATAGATGATCAGACTGGATCTCTAATCATCACAAACATCACAACTCAACACACTGGACTTTATCATGTAGAGATCTTTGGAAATACTGTTCAAAACAAACACTTCAGTGTTACTGTCTATGGTGAGATGAGAAATATTATAATCACTCTTTCAAATATCCTGATAGTTTCATAATTCAAATATATTTATTTAGTTTGTTTACAATTTAATTGATTCTCAAATGTTTTTCAGCTGGTCTGTCTGTTCCTGTCATCTCCAGAGTCTCTTCTCAATGTTCTTCATCATCTTCATCATCATGTTGTTGTGTGTTGTGTTCAGTGATGAATGTGTCACATGATGTGAGTGTCTCCTGGTACAAAGGAAAGAGTTTATTGTCCAGCATCAGTGTGTCTGATCTCAACATCAGACTCTCTCTACCTCTGGAGGTGGAATATCAGGATACAAACACATACAGATGTGTGGTCAACAATCCCATCACAAACCTCACACAACATCTACACATCACTCAACTCTGTCACACGTCTTCAGGTGAGTCATGTGATGTTTACACTTTTCAAAGTTTTTGCTCTCAATTGGAAAATATTATTGTTTGTCTCTTAGATTTACAATCTTTTCTTTTAATCCTGTCCTTCAGTTTGTGTTGACTGTTGTGGTTTCACTGAAGCTGTGATCCGATTGGTCATCTCTTCTCTGGTGGGCGTGGCTACTGTTGCTGTTCTGATTTATGACTTCAGATCCAGACGAGAATCAGCAATATTTGTAGATTCATTATAAACCGTCTTTATAAAAACTTCTTCCCAGTGTTTTTCCTCTACTATCATTTTTTGCTTTCCTTTATTTGGCACAAAGACAGTCAACCGTTCATTTAGGATTTTCAATCAAACTTGTATAATGTACAATAGATGTACTACAAATCTGCTATGAAACAATTTATGTTGTAAAAGCAAATACAAATTACAGGATTACATTGACAAGTTACAAACTATGAAGATATTGACAAGATCGGGAATACAGCGCCATCTCTTGACCATTTCACAACAAATACCTCCACACATCAGCAATTACACACAATCGCGACAAAGAGACCATTCCTATGGATTGCCGATTTAAACTGGTGTGGGACTTAAAAATCTTTCGAATAAATTTGCTGTTAATTAATTTGATTCTTTGCATTTATTCCAGCTCGTCTCATGAACAATAGATTCAGTATTTGCCTTCCTTGTCAGTCACCACCATACCACTGACAGACAAACATATTTGTATAAAATAAACTTTAAAGAATTAAAATGTAATAAAAAGCAGCTAAAGTAAATGTAGATTTATGAATTTTCCCAAAGGGAGTCTAGGGCTAGGTCAGGCAAATTGATTCTGGAATGGTGAGTCCATTAAAACCTATTGTTTTTTCCACTGTTTATTCAACATGTTGGATAAGACTTATCAGTTCTCCGGTCACGCTAGTGATTGTCAGTTTCTAGCAAAGCATAAACAGAATAGAGACAACAATGCAAATCAAATACCAAACAGTAATGTCTTAAGAATGACGAAGCACACAAGTGGACCTGACAGTGAACTGAGTCGAGCTCATTAATAAAGAGTCACAGGTGTTCCCACTGAGAACCAAATCAGCCAATCACAAGGTGACAGAGTTTTATACATGTGTCTAAACCTCTGATATTGTTTGTGTGGTACTGCTATACACATGTTGTGAGGTTGAGAGTCTGCTAGCAGATCACATGTGATCAAATATGGATTTATTTCAAGAAAAGTTTCAAACATTAATCATGTTACTATATGAAGTGCCAAGATAAATGTAATGTAGAGTATTAGTCTGAGGGAGCAATGCAGGTTGTGAGTTGTGAAAAGCACTAGTGAACATAAAGTTGCTCCATCTGCGGTCAGAACATAGACATCAGTTCCTGTTTCAGTCATAGGCTGCTCTTCCTCTATATTCCCATGGCACGCTCTACACATGCATAGAGAAGTATGATGTTTAAAGAAAAAAATATTATTGATCAATTTGATTAAACCTTTCAGAAGATTCTAGAACATGTAATTATACATGTGCATTTATTATGTGAACTCATAGATGTTGTACAGTCCTACGCAGTTGGACGTGTACGAATGTGTCACTGTCCTCTTACTTAAAAAAATGTTGCATGTCGAAAACCTCTGAATGCTTTGAAGGGATTTTTTTAAACAGGGACTGAATTGTATTATTAATAAACACACTGGCAGAAAATAAATAGTTTCTGTTAGAATTATTTTGCAAACATAAAAGGGCCTAATACTGCACTGACAGAAAGTAAACTGGTGTCTCCTGCAGTTTCCTCATATGAACACTAGAGGTCTCTCTCACACAGCTGTGTAATGAACTTACGCACACTGACACTGAAGGACTCACATCATGAACAATTAAGAATCATTTGATGTTTGATGTATACAATACGATATAGACAATATAGTCTTTTTAGGTACATCAAATGTACTATAAAACATTCCGTAAACTCAAATAGACAAGTAATCTGCACCTTATTTATTTGTGGTTCTGTTGTGTTTTCTTTACTTCCTCTGGCTCTTTTGTATGTTTACATTTACATTACATTTAGCCATTTATGGTTTTAATATGGATGACTTGTGTCCTTCAGGACTGCTGTGATCTGATACTATTTTGACAGTATGCTTCTGCTAAACAGTATGGACCATGTTGCATGAACATGGTTTGTGGCTCAGGATGTACCCGTCATAATGGCCAGAGAAACAGACCTCTTGACCTTGTGAATGTGGAAGTGATGTTACGTCACATTTGAACAGAAATGTAATCTGACCTGTATATCAGTTGTGTCCTCTATCATATATGTTTGTCAACAGGGGGTGGGGGGGAGTGGGTTAATGTATTCAAATAAGTCATTTGTATAATTCGCATTTTTAGCCACACCTACGGTTTACACACATCATTTAGTTTCTCTTTGGTTGTCTTTAAAAACTCCTCCGCCTCTCATTTGCAGTATTTTCTCTTTTTTCACCTTCTTGTCTTCACGTCCTTCCTCAAGTTAGCAATATGGAATTGTGCTTAATTTTTATCTCATGTCTGATTTGTGTGGTTGTGAATGGTAAGTGTAGATCTCATTGCTTTATGACTGTCTATTTGAGTTGTTGAATCACAAGCTCTTCATATGTCACTTTAATTCGTTTTAATCGGATTCTTGTAGATTCGAGATTCTTGTAGATCTTTTATTTTTTTCGAATTTCAGTCGTCTCATTTTATTCTAAATGTGCGTGTGTTTATGTTTCTGTCATCGGGCATTCTATGATATGTAATATCTTTGGTTTACAGCTCATTTATATCTGAAAGACGTCATAATCTATAACTACATAACTTCTGTTTTTAAAACCGTGGTACTCTCTGTCCAGTTGAACAGTATCATCTCCACAATACAATAAAAGTCATACATTAAAGCAGGTTTATCTTTCTTAAGATAAATTACAGACAGTTCTCAAGAATATTCATAAGTGCAATTCTCCAATATTTTCATCTTCATTTTTTTCTAAGAATAAACGGGCAGTCTCTGTCAATGATTATACTATAAGAGTCATTTGTTCAAAATCTCTGATATTGTTTGTGTGGTCATGCTGTACACATGTTGTGAGATTGAGAGTCTGCTAGCAGAAAACATGTGATCAAATATAGATTTATTACAAGAAAAGTATCAAACATTAGAACATTAATCATGTTACTATACATAGGGCCAAGATAAATGTAATGTAGAGTGATTAAATTAAATAGTGATGTCAACATAACAAATACGATATACTGGAACATACTGATGATGCCAGAAGGTACCAGTGACACCAGAAGATAAATCTGATGCTGGTGTTGTGCTGAATTTTGTCTCCCCTCATTTAAACTGCTACTTGATCACCTAAACCTACAGATCAGTAGTGGGTTCGGTCTGAGTCATTATTTGGCAGTTGATTTTCTGCAGGGAGTCATTTAATTAGATTAGTATTCAGTTTCAAGATTCAAATGTGAACACACAGATCCATCTCAAGGGCATTTGCACTCCCTGGGATCAAACCCATGACCTTGACGTTACTAGCGTCTGCTCTGACCGCTGAGCCACAGGACAACCCTCTCATACCTTATCGCTCACATATGGTGTAGTAATATAGAAACTGTTTGTGTTGTTCAGGTGTGTTTGGTGATGAAGTGAAGTCAGTATCAGTGACTGAGGGACATTCTGTTACTCTACACACTAATACTGTTAGACAGAGAGATGATCTGATCGTGTGGACTTATGGATATGAAAACACACTTGTTGCAAGAATAAACGGGGAAGCAAATAGCATCATGTATTCAGATGATGAGAGATTCATACACAGAGTGAAGATGAACGATCAGACTGGAGATCTCACCATCACACACATCACAGCCACAGACTCTGGACTTTATACACTGAAGATCAGAAGCAACATTAAATTCTCAGACAAGAACTTTAATCTTATTGTCAGTGGTGAGTATCTGATATTTAATCAGTTTTCTTCTGTTTACTTTTAAAAGGACAAATGATAGAAACACAATCGTAGCGTCAGCAAATTATACGTATAAACATGACATATTTTTCTATCTCATTTTCCAGATCATCGGACTTTTCTTGCCAAGAATCCCATAATAAAACGCACTCAAGATTCAGGTGAGTCTCGTGTGATTATTATTGTTTTTAAGCTGATAAATCTGGTGTAATACAGTCTGTGATAGTTTATAGCCGTTATTACTTCACATGTAAGAGATCATGTATAGACAGCTAGTTGTGAACTCAGAATAAACAGTGAGATCAGGGTCTGTACATTATCCCACTTATTACACATCTAATTACCTCCTAAGTAAGTTATTAAACATGAAATGTTGATTTGAAATATCAGCTCATTTTTGACAAATTCAGACATTCCCCAAAGAAAACATGTTTACTTTCTGTTTTAAGTCAGAATATGCAGTTCGATATTAACACTCATAATCTCATATGTTATTAAAACATCATATTTATTTTTTATTTATGTGTAATATTAAACTGTACATGTCGCCGGTTTATGATAAACCTTTGTGTCACCTCATATATATATATATATATATATATATATGTTTACAATACTTTCTACAACACATTGCAGGTTTAAAGAATTGACTGAAAAAACACAGACATGTCATGTTTCAAAATGAATGTGTTTATTCTCTTTGTCCTTGTAGAGTTTCCTCACCAGCAGGACAGTGAAATTGAAGCTGTCATTACGTACAGTGTGATCTGCATCATCATCTTCTTCATCATCGTGTGCAGAAGTGCTACAGGCAGGGTTCGAATTTAGTAGGGACTGAGCTGGTCCCGGACCACTCACAAGCCTCAAGGGACCCCTCATATGGTCTAAAATAATGCACTTTGGGGTCCCTTGGTTTTCCATAAAAATTTGGCTTTTTCATATTTTTTTTGTCAAATATTCACGTTAAAACAAAACACTTTTGTACGTTATTTGTACAAATTTAATTAAACACCAATTAAAATGTCATGAGAAAAATCCATGCATGCTTAAGCGTGATACCCAGTGTCCAATGAAGACGTGCGGATCCTCTCATATTTAAAGCTATTATCTTAAAACTTAACAGTTAGGCGACTATAATTTGGATATGTAAGTCTTTGTTTATGTACGCTGTTATTTCACATTGTCAAAACAGATGTGATGTGTACTGAGCCACTAAAGGGACATTGGGTAGGTTGTAGAAAAATAGGAAAGGAAGCGAAAATATTTTAAATATTTTGCTCTACCCAAAAACATTATGTTCCTTGCAAAACTTTCACGTTTCTCAAAGAATATTTTTCTTTTCCCGAGAAAGATCTCTTTTAGATTTAATTTCTTCATAAATGAATACAAGTCTGCAAACTGAGTTGTTAATCTCACTGAGCACATTCCTGGCTTAATAGTTGGAGGAAGGGTTTCCTTCTGGCCATGGGCGTAAATCCCGTGGGGGACGGAGGAGACATGTCCCCCTCTGTCTGTATGGCGTCAAAAATGTACAACGCATAAACAACACGTTCTCTACGCGCAAACAATGTGTTCTCGACACGTGGCGTCCGACGTCAATTTTGCGTGTTTAATAAGATATTTATTCATCATATTTATCATTTATCCTCTTGTGATTGATTGTTTTTTTGCGTGTTTAATAAGATATTTAATCATCTTATTTATCATTTATCCACTTTTGACTGATTGTTTTAGCAGAGAGACTAATCAATTAAAAGTCACTTGGTACACATCAACCTGACGTCGCATCTATCTACACATTGACCGTTAAATGATCTTATTTATTTGCTCGTTCTTGAGATTGATTGTTCATTTTGGCGAGCTTATACAAGCTTAGCCTGAGGCTTTTCTCTTTTCTCATGGTATCACTTTGCAATAATACCATGAGAGCTGTACTCAGTATAAAATATGACGATAACGACGACGTCTGTTCACAGAGTACAGGGGCCCGCAACGTTGAGACAATAAATATCTAAAACCTCTCAACTTTCCTCTGATTCAAACTAGCTCCAGTGGTTCATGATTAAAGACGTCAAATTGCTATCCATCTTTTGCACCAGATCGACAGGGGTTCGAAACCCAGTTTTTGCCGAATATGTTCTCATTTCTCCATCACTCATCGGGTTGGAAAGGCATTTGTTTTAGCCCAAGGACACGTTCAAAAGTTGTAAAACGCTTTGTGTGTTTTAATGCAAGAGAGGAGAGATCGCCCTGCATTTTTATAAAGTAAACAGCTGATTTAACATTATAACACGGGTTATGTTTTAGACGGAAATCTATAACAACATACAATTTACAACTTATTTTACAGTTTTATTTAAGAAGTTGCAAAGCTTTTATCACTTGCATTTTGCCCTGAGCAGTGGGAAGAATGCTGTCATCTTTGTCCATATAGGACATCATTGGGCAAAATAATCTAAATGATCCTATTTGCATAAACTCACAATACCAGAAAAAGTTGGTTGCCAAAATAAAAAAGGATGTCCGTCTCCATGACCTACCCAATCTCATTTATCAAATGGCACGCTTTTCTGTTTATTTTTGGCCTCGGCTACTATTTAGGCTGTTCAAAGCTATACAAAGCTAGGCACATATGGGAAATATTTCTAGGGAACACTTGAAATGTCTACTTTCAAATAAATTCATTCAGTTCCAAAATTTCATGTAAATATTTAAGATGGCTATGAGCAAAATAGTTCAGCATTCACCTGAACTTAATATGATTACAATGATGACAATAATGTCAGAATTACAACTCCATTGGAAGAATTTCAATAAAAACCCCAAGCAGTAAAAAAGAAAGCCTGACATAACATATAGTTTTGGATTAGGGATGCACAATATGTTATTGTTCATATCGGTGTTGGCCCATAAATTGATATGCTTACCGTTATCGGTATCAGTCCGGTAATAAAATCAGACCGATATATTAGAGCCGATACATTTTGATTCACTTTCTCTGATTCAAAATTCACATATAGGTGCATCCTTAGTTTGGATCTAGTATGGATGCTTGTAATCACATCAGAATTATTATAGTTACAATTGAAGATTTCAGATGCAATAGCCTCTCAAAAGTGCAATCTCAAATTTGTTCTAAAATGAAAAAAATTATGAGGCTCCTATGTTAATATTCAGTGATTTCACTTAAATGTTAATCAAAGAAACCTATTAAGTGCTATTAAATTAAAAAATGTACATGCCTGATAAAAATGCACAATAAGATATTTCTGGCCAAATTCTAGTCTTGTCCATGCAGCCTTGCAAAAACACAGCAGGATTGCCACAATTTTTATATCCCCGAACCAGAACAGTTATAAGCAGACACATTTTCAGACATGCCTGTGATATGTGATATGCACATTGTATATATTAAAAGGATATGACATAAAAGATAATTCACACCTGTTTTAACAGAATGTGTAGTAGAGGAGCTGTGAGAAGGCAACTTCCACAATCTACGATCTGGTTTTTTTTCTTCTTAAAAAGCTGTGTACTGAATGGTTGCCCAGACTTAGTTGCATGGACATCCAAAAATTCACAAGTATCCTGATTGAAGGTCAGGGAAGTTATATTAATGTAAAGCTTTGTCCAAACGTTTGTGATTTTTAATCTGCATTGGTTCTCACAGGGTTGAATCAGAAAATTGACTATAACTAGATTTTTCAGTATCGACGGTAGCTCAAGTACTTTTAAAACAGTGCAGTTTTTTTTAAATACCGTAAAGACGACATGCATGATTGGGTAAATATTCAAAGTTTGACTTATTAAGTATTAAATATGAATATTATGTAATGAAAACAATGAATGAAGAATACAATTATAAAGATATTGTATAACATTGTTTAAAAATATATATATATATATATTTAAAACATTGCATTTATGCATTTATGCATTTTTGCAGATCCTTTTATCCAAAGCGACTTATGTCTTATACATAAATTTACATTTACATTTACATTTAGTCATTTGGCAGACGCTTTTATCCAAATCGACTTACAGTGCACTTATTACAGGGACAATCCCCCTGGAGCAACATGGAGTAAAATATCTTGCTCAAGGACACACTGGTGGTGGCTGCTGGGATTGAACCAGCAACCTTCTGATTACCAGTTCAGTGGTTTAACCCACTAGACCACCAACTCCAACATAAATACAGAAGAATGTGCAATCCCCTAGGATCAAAACTACGACCTTGCGTATAGTTCATTAGGCACATGTTCTGGTGTCTCACATCACATAAAATACTGTAGTATCTTTAAGTATGCACTCCAAACTATGATTCGTATTGTACAAGAGTAAACTTCTGCCCATGAGGCCATTTGTATACGTTTCCACATCAACTCAAATTGAGGTTTTTTTACATCACACCTCTCTAAATGGATGTATGAATGTTGTGTTTGTGAATCAATACAGTATCACAGTATATTAGTTTTACATCCTCCTAAAAGAAGTAATGTGAAGTCTTGATTGTGCAAATATATAGTCTTGATTGTTAATAAAGTTAAATCCAAAATTGTTCTCATAAAGATCTCAAAAGCTCCAAATAAAAGAATCACAATGTTGACTTGATTTAAGCTGGTAAGACTCTCTTCTTCACATGTGTTAGTTTTGGTCACATGATGAACCTTTGTGTCAACACACTGAGGAGTTCCAGAAACTTTTGGGTTATATTTTAGGCCAAACATTAACATTTCAGTATTAAAGGGGTTCTCCAATGAATGATTCTTAACAATTTTTGTGTTCAAGTTATTTTTGATTTCTACTGTTCTAATTGTAACTTTTATTTTCATTGTTCTTTGCACGTGATATCTCAGTAAGTGGGAGTGTTTAGGTCTCCATCACCCTTGTCATGTGATTCCTCTGTAAATGGGAGCGGTTCAGTTTCTATTTAGTTGTACTCTGTACCCTGCCATTGTGTTCATGTTTGAAATATACTTTATACCCTGTACATGTAAGATTCACTGACCTATAAACCTTTGTGATTTGCACAATGAAATGCAGATTTATATTCATGTCAGTATTTCTTTTTTTTCCCAATGCTATGAAACATAAATAAAGTGAATCAACTTTTATTTCAGTATGACAGTTTGGTATATGGTCACAGACTTTATTTTTGAGACTTGAGGAAGTTTTTTGGCCCTTCAAAAGACAACGTTACTAATAAAGAACAATAGACAAGCTAATGAGCTCATGAACACAATCCTTCTTCCCAAATTAAACTGAAATAAAGAAAACATGATGTGGGATGATGCATAAAGACACTGATAATAAAAGTTTCTCTTATTTCAAAATAATCTCTGTGCATTGTGAAGGTCGGTCAAGTGCTTGTGTGTGAAATTAATTGAAAATGTGTTTGTTTGTTTTTTGAAAGCAGTTGTAAATGTGAGAGCAGATGTGAACCCTGATTGGTCTCCACATCCAGCTCTGTTGATTCTGAAGTAAACAAGTGACACAGTCAACAGGTCAACAACCACTGAGATCACATAATAGAGGAACAGTTTTCATATGTGTTTGGTCACAGCAAGCAAACACAACACTTCTCCATTGTTTAACCACATTAAGTGTTTCTCTAAAAACTTTTTATTGTAGAATTCTCCTTCACGCCAACATTTCCTTTTTTCATCATCACCACTTGTCTGTTAGTGGTTTTACTGCTCAAACTGGTTGTTAAGTAAAGATAGGACCGGGGAGTTTCAACATGTGTTTTTTAGCAATTTATCTGGTATTCATGTAATCATCAAAAATGTGGTGCTTAAAATACATCACATACACATACGTTAAATGTCAAGTATTCATTAGTATGGTGGCAGTCAAGTCAGAAAATAACACATGCAAGTGGCTCGCAAGAAAGATACTTTCTAAGAACCTTGAAGAGTTCATGATTTGCGCATATGTCTGCAGGTCTCATGTCTTCTGTGGTCTGTATCTGATCATAAAATCATAGTCGTCTTGTTTAATGCAGACACAGTGGTCTGCCCACAGTGGTAACTGTTATGAGGGCAAAGATAACGGACTTTAAGACTGATTCTTTAGTAGTGACTTAAGTGTTGTAAATTAAGGACTAAAACGATTTAAACACAAAATTTCCGCCCTTGACCTTTTTTGTATTTAATTTTTTTATTGAACATAATATACGTCTATAATGGCATAGCCGCACTTGACCTGCAAGGGTGAAGTCACAGCAGCTTTACACCATTATAACACCAAGATATTAATTAATTCAGACATTACGTTTTTCTATTTTCTATTTTCTATTATTTTGTATGAATTTATTTTTGAAGAGTTTGGATCCAAAATGAGAAAAAAACATGTTTTTTATTGTGAATCCAATGAATATCAATCAAGCTGAAATAGGTTTGTTTTGATTTAAGCCATAATAACAAACAAAAAAACAGCGAACTAACACAAAAAACCTATGGGGAGTCTGCAGACCTGGAGCATACAGTTTTGCGCCCCAAGCAGTTTTATGCCCCTGCTGTTCCTTATTTCTCCAGTAGGGGGAGCATGCAGTTTTACGCCGCTGCAGTATAATTCATACAAGTTCATAGAGATTTGTTTTTCTAAAACTTTTTGAAAATAAATATGAAAATGAGTAAGAGATATCGAGTTGGCATACACGTGGTTAGCTAAGGTTGATCCAGACACAACATTGACCTGGTCGCCAATAAGTATTAATTGTATTGTCTTTGAGTTTAAATCAGACACACACTATATTATAAATATATATATAAATATATATGTGTGTAGATGTTTAAATTAATTCATAACAATATCAATTAATCGTTAAAAATGTATATTGGGGCATTTCTTAGTAAGAAAAACTATTATTTACCATACCTCTAACTCGCGATAGACGACAAAGTTCTCTGTAAGGTCTGTTCTGGTGGTTCATAATGAACAGTGAACCCCTAGTGGAGAAATAACGAACAACAGGGTCCTAAAACTGCATAGGGCGTAAAACTGCATGCTCCAGGTCTGCAGAATCCCCCTTCTCCAAAAAACCACAATCTGTTTTAAGCAACACCCACACAAAAGCAGTTCAGTTTCTCTTTGCTAGTTTAAAGTCGTCCTGAACATGTTCTTGAGGCATATGGTTTGAGCATTGCATCAGTAACACAAGAAGTCATGAGTTTGAATGTCTTCTTTTTTATTCTTACTTACACTTTTTTTTAGTCAGCACCATGGACTTCTTCTTCATTATAATCTCTTATCCGTACTTTGTCGTGAACGGTAAGTGTATATTTTATGGCTTCAATACTTTCTGTCTTAGTTTATGGACATCGATCCATTTTAATCGTATTTAAAATGCTTTTTGATACAGGCCACAGATGCGTAACTTGTCGTGAATGTGTGCAGTCTGAGTCATTATTTAGCAGCTTTAGCATCTTTCTGTCTGGGTGTACACTCGGTA
Source organism: Triplophysa bombifrons (assembly GCA_029783895.1). NCBI lineage: Eukaryota > Metazoa > Chordata > Actinopteri > Cypriniformes > Nemacheilidae > Triplophysa > Triplophysa bombifrons. The sequence continues at coordinate 12,246,815 of CM056472.1, forward strand.
TCTAGTTTCAAGATTCAAGGGACAGAGTCAATCTGTCACTTCCAGTATTTTTAATACTATGGTCCCATGCTTATCAGGGATTGCACAAACTCAGAAACAAATGCATTATTAATGCAATTTAATGCTGTTGAAGAAACGGGCTTAGCACCGCGGTCAAGCCAGCCGCAGTTTGAAAATAGAAGGTCAAGCCAGCCGCAGTATAGATTCATTGCGCGCGCATACTTGGTAAACTACGGTAATTTCCAGAAACACCGCTTTTAAAGCTTTACTTAAATGCGGATCGTCTGTGTGTTTCCTCAATATTATATATTGTCTTTTACGTTTAGAATATGTCGTTTTTGTAGAAATGTATGTATTTTTTTATTACGGAATGTTTGCATTATATGTAGACTAAAGTAGGCCTACTTAATTGTAAAAACAATGTCTCCGTCTAAAACTAGCCTATTATTATTGACCTTTGTCCTGCAAATAAATCAGTTTATCCAATTCAATTATTTGTCTAATATCTATACTCCTACGACAATTAACCATGATTTTTACTTGTTCAAAACAAGTTTAGTGGTTTTAATTCACGATTTCTAATAAGTTTCCCAAAAGGATGGTCGCTTCCTGTAGGGGGCGTCCCACACTATATACACACCGTATATGGCATCATTTTACTGTAGCATTTGGAAGAAATGCTCATTTTTCAACTTTAAATGCCTATAGAAACTTGATTTCTAATAAGTAGAGGTTATTATGTGAGTATAGGAGATCATAAGTCTGAGTGGACATCCATGACATGCGGAGTCCCTGAAGGCTCAATTCTTGCGCCAATCCTGTTCAACCTGTATATGCTCCCAATGAGCCAAATAATGAGAAAGAACAAAATTGCTTACCACAGCTATGCAGACGACACACAGATCTACTTAGCCCTATCGCCTAACGATTACAGCCCCATTGACTCCCTGTGCCAATGCATCGATGAAGTCAACAATTGGATGTGTCAAAACTTTCTCCAATTAAACAAAGACAAAACTGAAGTCATTGCATTTGGAAACAAAGATGAAGTTCTCAAGGTGAACGCATACCTTCACTCTAGGGGTCAAACAACTAAAAATCAAGTCAGGAATCTTGGTGTGACACTAGAGTCAGACCTTAGTTTCAGTAGTCATGTCAAAGCAATAACCAAATCAGCATACTACCATCTGAAAAATATTGCAAGAATTAGATGCTTTGTTTCCAGACAAGACTTAGAGAAACTTGTTCATGCTTTCATCACCAGCAGGGTGGATTACTGTAATGGACTCCTCACTGGCCTTCCCAAAAAGACCATTAGACAGTTGCAGCTCATACAGAACGCTGCCGCCAGGATTCTGAGCAGAACTAGAAAATATGAACATATCACACCAGTCCTCAGGTCTTTACACTGGCTCCCAGTTAAATCTAGGGTTGATTTTAAAGTATTATTACTGGTATATAAATCATTCAATGGCCTAGGACCTCAATACATTGCAGAGATGCTCAATGAATATAAACCCAACAGATCACTCAGATCACTAGGATCATATCAGCTAGAAATACCAAGGGTTCACTCAAAGCATGGCGAATCTGCTTTTAGCTATTATGCCAGCCGCAGCTGGAACCAGCTTCCAGAGGAGATCAGATGTGCACCTACAATAGTCACTTTCAAATCCAGACTCAAAACGCATCTGTTTAGCTATGCATTTAATGAATGAGCACTGTGCCAATGTTCGTCCGACTGTCTGTACTGTACTGTATTTTATTATTTTTATAAACTGTTTTAATTACTTTTATTTCTTTTTATTATTTTAATTTCTTCTATGTAAAGCACTTTGAATTGCCACTGTGTATGAAATGTGCTATATAAATAAAATTGCCTTGCCTTGCCTTGCCTAAGTTTCCCAAAAGGATGGTCGCTTCCTGTAGGGGGCGTCCCACACTATATACACACCGTATATGGCATCATTTTACTGTAGCATTTGGAAGAAATGCTCATTTTTCAACTTTAAATGCCTATAGAAACTTGATTTCTAAAAAGTTGCCCAAAAGGATGGTCTCTTCCTGGAGGGGGCATCCCACACTATATACATACCATATATGACCTCATTTCAAAGCGGTGTTTCTAGAAATTACCGTAGTTTATTAAGTATGCGCGCACAATGAATCTAGACTGCGGCTGGCTTGACCGCGGTGGCTTACCGCACCTGTCAGTCACATTGCGTTGTCGGCAGAAGGAGATGAAAGAAAGACCTGCCACGATCCAGGGAAATATTATCCTCACGTTTTATGCGTTTCTTTGCGTCTTTGACTGATTGTAAGTCCACGTTTCATTCTTAGTCAAACCCTTCATAGTTATATTATTATGTTTCATATTTAATTTGATGTTTTGTCGTTGTTATGATGTTAGTGTATCCCGCAGTGCTAGGCTATGCTAGCGCATTATGTTCGGTTTGCAATCATGACACCTAATTTGTATTGTCACCCAATGTTTTTGCATGTGACTATGCTGATTCACTAACTAAATATTGTGCGCTCGGTGCGAGGGTAATCACGTGTACACACAGACACTTTCAGTTTCGTTCTTTGATTTCGTGCCCTGTCTGAATGTGCCCGTGCCTAAGTCTGTTAAATTGCCTCACTACGAGTTTTTGTTCATGTGATATGTATGCTGTGAATATATTATATATATTTATACTTTATTTGAAAGCATGTTGAGGCTGTGTAATTTAATTTAATTTACTTATTATTATTTCTGTTTATTGTAGAACCACACATCTTTAAACCCATACCAGAACTTAATAAACCCCCTTTGAACCTGACCAGTGATTATCTCTTGTGTTCTGACCAATATACCCAACAGGAGGCTAGAGACATAAAACCTCCTTAAACTACAATTCTTACTCAACTATTATTCAATATAGGCTGCCAAGTGCGTCAATGTAATGTAAATGTACATGCTGTGACCGGAGTTCAAGTTTTTGATGATTGTTTGTATCAGAGTTGTGCAATCCTGGGATCAAACCCATGACCTTAGTGTTGCTAGCACCTGCTCTAAACACAGAGCTACAGGTCATCCCTCTCATATTCTATTGCTTAGGCTACATATGGTAATATAGAAACTGTTTGTGTTGTTCAGGTGTGTTTGGTGATGAAGTGAAGTCAGTATCAGTGACTGAGGGACATTCTGTTACTCTACACACTAATACTGTTAGACAGAGAGATGATCTGATCGTGTGGACTTATGGATATGAAAACACACTTGTTGCAAGAATAAACGGGGAAGCAAATAGCATCATGTATTCAGATGATGAGAGATTCATACACAGAGTGAAGATGAACGATCAGACTGGAGATCTCACCATCACACACATCACAGCCACAGACTCTGGACTTTATACACTGAAGATCAGAAGCAACATTAAATTCTCAGACAGTATCTTTAATCTTATTGTCAGTGTTGAGTATCTGATATTTAATCAGGTTTCTTCTGTTTACTTTTCAAACGACAATTTTTAAAAACACAATCGTAGCGTCAGCAAACTATACGTATAAACATGACATCTTTTTCAATCTCATTTTCCAGATCATCGGACTTTTCTTGCCAAGACTCCCATAATAAAACACAATCGAGATTCAGGTGAGTCTCGTGTGATTATTATTGTTTTTAAGATGATAAATCTGGTGTAATACAGTCTGTGATAGTTTATAGCCGTTATTACTTCACATGTAAGAGATCATGTATAGACAGCTAGTTGTGAACTCAGAATAAACAGTGAGATCAGGGTCTGTACATTATCCCACTTATTACACATCTAATTACCTCCTAAGTAAGTTATTAAACATGAAATGTTGATTTGAAATATCAGCTCATTTTTGACAAATTCACACATTCCGCAAAGAAAACATGTTTACTTTCTGTTTTAAGTCAGAATATGCAGTTCGATATTAACACTCACATTGGTTTAATCATTTATAATCATAATCTCATATGTTATTAAAAGATCATATTTATATTGATTTTATGTGTAATATTAAACTGTACATGTCAGAATGACTCGCAGTATTCAGATGTGTGCAGTATTACAGCATGTAAAGATTAAATGTCCTCGTCTGATGAAAGTTTATGAGAAACCTGTGTGTCACCTCATATATATATACAGTATATATGTTTACAATACTTTGTACAACACATTCCACGTATAAGGAATTGACTGAAAAAACACAGACATGTCATGTTTCAAAATGAATGTGTTTATTCTCTTTATCCTTGTAGAGTTTCCCCACCATCAGGGCAGTGATATTGGAGCTGTCATTACGTACGGTGTTATCTGGATCATCATCATCTTCTTCATCGTGTACAAAAGACCTAAAGGCAGGGTTGGAATTTAGTAGGGACTGGGCTGGTCACGGACCACTCATAAGCCTCAAAGAACCCCTCATATGGTCTAAAATAATGCACTTGGGGGGTCCCTTGGTTTTCCATGAAAATCAGGCTTCTAAAAAAATCATAATTATTTTTTTGTCAAATAATCACGTTAAAACAAAGCACTTTTGTTCGTTATTTGTACTAATTTTATTAAACACCAATTAAAATGTCATCAGAAAAATCCATGCATGCTCAAGCCCGATATCCAGTGTTCAATGAAGACATGCGGATCTTTTCATATTTAAAACTTTTATCTTAAAACTTAACAGTTAGGTGACAATAATTTGGAAATGTAAGTCTTTGTTTTATGTACGCTGTTATTTCACATCAAAACAGATGTGATGTGTACTGAGCCACTAAAGGGACATTGGGTAGGTTTCAGAAAAATAGGAAAGGGAGTGAAAATATTTTAAATATTTTGCTCTACCCAAAAACATTGCGTTCCTTTGCCAAACTTTCACGTTTCTCAAAGAATATTTTTCTTTTCCCGAGAAAGATCTCTTTTAACGGATTATCAACGAAGCGTAACTGTTAGATTTAATTTCTTCATAAATGAATACAAGCCTGCAAACTGATGAATTGTGAAGTTGTTAATCTCACTGAGCACATTCCTGGCTAAATAGTTGGAGGAAGGGTTTCCTTCTGGCCATGGGCGTAATTCCCGGGAAGGACGGAGGAGACATGTCCCCCTCTGTCTGTATGGCGTCAAAAATGCACAACGCATAAACGACACGTTCTCTACGCGCAAACAATGCTCTACCGGACTGTTTACACACACACAGCATCATTTGCACTCTATACTGCTCACTTGCACACCAGGAATATTACACTGAATGCTCATTTGCACTAATGGACTACTTTCATAACTGCATTAACTCATCTACTGCACTGTAACCTTAATAACTTCATTAACTCATCTACTACACTGTAACTTTAATAACTTCATTAACTCATCTACTGCACTGTAACATTAATAACTGCATTAACTCATCTACTACACTGTCACCTTAATAACTTCATTAACTCATCTACTACACTGTAACCTTAATAACTGCATTAACTCATCTACTACACTGTAACTTTAATAACTTCATTAACTCATCTACTACACTGTAACCTTAATAACTGCATTAACTCATCTACTACACTGTAACCTTAATAACTGCATTTACTCATCTACTGTGCTGTAACATTAATAACTGTATTAACTCATCTACTGCACTGTAACCTTAATAACTGCATTTACTCATCTACTGTGCTGTAACATTAATAACTGCATTAACTCATCTACTGCACTGTAACATTAATAACTGCATTAACTCATCTACTACACTGTAACCTTAATAACTTCATTAACTCATCTACTACACTGTAACCTTAATAACTGCATTAACTCATCTACTACACTGTAACTTTAATAACTTCATTAACTCATCTACTACACTGTAACCTTAATAACTGCATTAACTCATCTACTACACTGTAACCTTAATAACTGCATTTACTCATCTACTGTGCTGTAACATTAATAACTGCATTAACTCATCTACTGCACTGTAACTTCAATAACTTCATTAACTCATCTACTACACTGTAACCTTAATAACTTCATTAACTCATCTACTACACTGTAACCTTAATAACTCCATTAACTCACCTTCTGCACTGTAACCTTAATAACTTCATTAACTCATCTACTACACTGTAACCTTGATAACTGCATTAACTCATCTACTGTGCTGTAACATTAATAACTGCATTAACTCATCTACTACACTGTAACCTTAATAACTGCATTAACTCATCTACTGCACTGTAACCTTAATAACTGCATTAACTCATCTACTACACTGTAACCTTAATAACTTCATTAACTCATCTACTACACTGTAACTTTAATAACTTCATTAACTCATCTACTACACTGTAACCTTAATAACTTCATTAACTCATCTACTGCACTGTAACATTAATAACTGCATTAACTCATCTACTACACTGTAACCTTAATAACTTCATTAACTCATCTACTACACTGTAACCTTAATAACTGCATTTACTCATCTACTGTGCTGTAACATTAATAACATTAATAACTGCATTAACTCATCTACTACACTGTAACCTTAATAACTTCATTAACTCATCTACTACACTGTAACCTTAATAACTGCATTAACTCATCTACTACACTGTAACTTTAATAACTTCATTAACTCATCTACTACACTGTAACTTTAATAACTTCATTAACTCATCTACTACACTGTAACCTTAATAACTGCATTTACTCATCTACTGTGCTGTAACATTAATAGCTGCATTAACTCATCTACTGCACTGTAACCTTAATAACTTCATTAACTCATCTACTACACTGTAACTTTAATAACCACATTAACTCATCTACTGCACTGTAACTTTAATAACTTCATTAACTGATCTACTGTACTGTTACCTTAATAACTTCATTAACTCATCTACTGTACTGTTACCTTAATAACTTCATTAACTCATCTACTACACTGTAACTTTAATAACTTCATTAACTCATCTACTGCACTGTAACCTTAATAACTTCATTAACTCATCTACTGCACTGTAACCTGAATAACTGCATTAACTCACCTACTGCACTGTAACCTTAATAACTTCATTAACTCATCTACTGCACTGTAACCTTAATAACTTCATTAACTGATCTACTGTACTGTAACCTTAATAACTTCATTAACTGATCTACTGTACTGTAACCTTAATAACTGCATTAACTCACCTACTGCACTGTAACCTTAATAACTTCATTAACTCACCTACTGCACTGTAACCTTAATAACTTCATTAACTCATCTACTGCACTGTAACCTTAATAACTTCATTAACTGATCTACTGTACTGTAACCTTAATAACTTCATTAACTGATCTACTGTACTGTAACCTTAATAACTGCATTAACTCACCTACTGCACTGTAACCTTAATAACTTCATTAACTCATCTACTGCACTGTAACCTTAATAACTTCATTAACTGATCTACTGTACTGTAACCTTAATACCTTAAGGTTACACAATCTCAGCTGAGCCCTGTCCACAGAGCTCATCACAGACAGACATATCAGAACTGCTTGAAGATTCAGCACCCAAGGACGACTTCCTGGAAAACAGCCAGGGAAGCCAGGACAGCATATCACAACCTCCGATAACAGCAGAGCAACGGGACCTTTCACCAGACACCTTTTCCCTCTCTCCAGCCTCGCCCCTTCTGTGCTTCTCACAGAAAATGGAAGAACTGGTGTATGCTGGAACCAGACTATCCCACTCTTTTGCAGCAAGCCCCCAGATAACAACCAAAAAAAGACAGGCTCCATTTCCACCGACTTCGAAGCCTGCAGCAAAGCTTGCGGGCCCAGCTCGCCCTACCGCTCCTGTGAGAATTCTTCGGTCTCTGCCACAACGCCAGGCCCCACACCTTCCTTCATCTGCTCGAGGTGAACCGAAAACAACTGATACCAGCTCTCAGTGATGTGTGTCGGGTCCCCGTTTTGATAACAGTAACTTTCTCAAATGTTTACAGAACAAGCGGGAACCCAGTGTGCCTGCATCTTCCTCTATTGCTGTTCTATTACAAGATAGAAAGTCTAAGGCCTTCAATAGCCGTACTGCAAACCTAACTAATCTGGTGCCTATTACACGTCAAACTAATATTGCTGTGGGGAAAAGTAAGACTGTTAAGTTAGCACTCCTTAACATCCGCTCACTTAAAAATAAATCACTTCTAGTCAACGACTTAATAACCACAAACAATTTGGATTTTATGCTTCTGAATGAAACCTGGCTAGAAGACAGCTGCAGTGCAACAATCCTAAACGAAGCAGCCCCCCCTAACTTTACTTTTATGAGTGTCTGCAGAGCTGTTAAGAGAGGTGGGGGTCTAGCTGCTCTTTTTAAAGATATCTATCAATGTAAGCAAAAATCATTTGGGAATTACTTGTCTTTCGAATATCTGGGTATTGTGTTAAAAGGTGCTCCACGCATTTTACTTATCATTATTTACAGGCCTCCAAAATACTCTCCAGCCTTTGCTGAGGACTTTACAGAACTGTTATCGACAATTACCTCAGAGTTTGACTGTTTTGCCATTGCTGGAGATTTTAACATCCACATAGATAATGCAGAAACCAATATGGCAAAAGAAATCAATACTGTTTTAAAAACTTTTGATCTTACTCAGCATGTACATGCACCCACACACAATCGTGGGCACACTCTAGATTTACTTATCAGTAAGGGTCTAAACATTTCATCGATTGTTATCAAGGATTTAGCACTGTCTGATCATTTCTGTATTTTCTTTGATATATTGATCTCTCCTGCCACTGAAGCTAGATCTGTGTCTGTCAAGAAGAGATGCTTAAATGAGAACATTAGTGTACTATTTATGAAGGCTATATCCTTAACACCAAGCATATCTGCAGACTCTGTTGATTTTCTCCTTGATTCCTTTAACTCAAAAGTTAAAACTGTAATTGATGATATTGCTCCTGTGAAAGTCAGGAAGAAGAGTGGCAGACAAAAAGCACCTTGGAGAAACTCAACAGCAGTGCAAAATATGAAAAGGAAATGCAGAAAAGCAGAACGCATATGGCGGAAGACAAAACTTGTAGTCCATTATAACATCTACAAAGACAGCCTACATGCTTTTTATATGGAACTAGGCAAAGCTAGACAGACTTTCTTCTCAAATATCTTAAACAGTAATTTAAACAACACACGCACTCTTTTTGCTACTGTAGAGAGACTGACAAACCCGCCAAACCAGATTCCCAGTGAAATGCTCTCAGACAACAAGTGCAGTGAGTTTGCTTCTTTCTTCTGTGAGAAAATCAATAATATCAGAAAGGTGACCAGCACATCCTTGAGTTGCCCTGGGGTTAGACAGATTATCAAACCACCTGAGAAAGTTGTTACTATGTCTGACTTCAAAGAAATTGATGGCACAATTTTGGAAGAAACCGTACAGCACCTTAAAACATCAACCTGTTGTCTTGACACACTTCCCACATCATTTTTCAAAAGTGTGTTAAACAGTTTAGAAGCAGATCTTCTAGAAGTGGTAAATGCCTCACTTCTCTCTGGGAGTTTTCCAAACTCCCTGAAAACTGCAGTTGTAAAGCCCCTCCTGAAAAAGAACAATCTGGATAAGACCATATTAAGCAGCTATAGACCGATCTCAAATCTTCCTTTCATAGGCAAGATCATTGAAAAAGTTGTCTTCAATCAGCTGAATAAATTCTTATGCGCGAATGGATACTTTGACAATTTTCAATCTGGTTTCCGACCACATCACAGCACAGAGACAGCGCTCATAAAGATAATAAACGATATTCGCTTAAATACTGATTCAGGTAAATTATCAGTGCTGATACTACTCGACCTCAGTGCTGCATTTGACACTGTCGATCATAACATACTTCTTGACAGGCTGGAAAACTGGGTGGGGCTTTCTGGGATAGTCCTAAAATGGTTCAGGTCATACTTAGATGGGAGAGGTTATTATGTGAGTATAGGAGATCATAAGTCTGAGTGGACATCCATGACATGCGGAGTCCCTCAAGGCTCAATTCTTGCGCCAATCCTGTTCAACCTGTATATGCTCCCAATGAGCCAAATAATGAGAAAGAACAAAATTGCTTACCACAGCTATGCAGACGACACACAGATCTACTTAGCCCTATCGCCTAACGATTACAGCCCCATTGACTCCCTGTGCCAATGCATCGATGAAGTCAACAATTGGATGTGTCAAAACTTTCTCCAATTAAACAAAGACAAAACTGAAGTCATTGCATTTGGAAACAAAGATGAAGTTCTCAAGGTGAACGCATACCTTCACTCTAGGGGTCAAACAACTAAAAATCAAGTCAGGAATCTTGGTGTGACACTAGAGTCAGACCTTAGTTTCAGTAGTCATGTCAAAGCAATAACCAAAGCAGCATACTACCATCTGAAAAATATTGCAAGAATTAGATGCTTTGTTTCCAGACAAGACTTAGAGAAACTTGTTCATGCTTTCATCACCAGCAGGGTGGATTACTGTAATGGACTCCTCACTGGCCTTCCCAAAAAGACCATTACACAGTTGCAGCTCATACAGAACGCTGCCGCCAGGATTCTGAGCAGAACTAGAAAATATGAACATATCACACCAGTCCTCAGGTCTTTACACTGGCTCCCAGTTAAATTTAGGATTGATTTTAAAGTATTATTACTGGTATATAAATCATTCAATGGCCTAGGACCTCAATACATTGCAGAGATGCTCAATGAATATAAACCCAACAGATCACTCAGATCACTAGGATCATATCAGCTAGAAATACCAAGGGTTCACTCAAAGCATGGCGAATCTGCTTTTAGCTATTATGCCAGCCGCAGCTGGAACCAGCTTCCAGAGGAGATCAGATGTGCTCCTACAATAGTCACTTTCAAATCCAGACTCAAAACGCATCTGTTTAGCTATGCATTTAATGAATGAGCACTGTGCCAATGTTCGTCCGACTGTCTGTACTGTACTGTATTTTATTATTTTTATAAACTGTTTTAATTACTTTTATTTATTTTTATTATTTTAATTTCTTCTATGTAAAGCACTTTGAATTGCCACTGTGTATGAAATGTGCTATATAAATAAAATTGCCTTGCCTTGCCTTGCCTATTATGCATCAAGTCTATCCACTTAAAGGACTGTAACAAATGGTCGGCACAATAAGTCTAAACGTCTCAAGCCAAAATATCGTTTAAAGCATAATAAGACAACACAGAAAGTATTAAAAAACAGACATAATTTAGTTTTTATCAGAAGCTGAATTGTTATATTTAAAGACAAAAACAGTTTGGTAAAACATATGAAAACAAAGAAACTGTACAATAAAAAGATATTCTGAAAGAAAACATGTATAAAGTACTATACAGTTACACGGAAACATCAGGTGTAACCTCTCACTTTAGCTTCTGCCCAATAACATCTCACACACGCACTTCCTGAGTTCTGATTTGACGTTTTCTCCAGCTTTTGATCAGCTGACATGAGTGTTTTGTGCATTAACATGTATGCATATGACAAATGCTTTTATCCGAAGCGACTTACATTACAATATACATTTTGTTTCGGACTATGTGCAATATCCTGGGATCATCCCATGACCTTGGTGTTGCTAACGCCATGTTCTAAGCACTGAGCCACAGGAAAGCATGATATGTGTTTGATTGGGTTGATGAAAATTGATTCATATTTTGAGTTAAAATACTTCAGTGTTTGAATTTTTAAATACCGCAAAATACTTTGCAAGAAGTCTACGTGATGACATCATAAACATGTGGCCTCTGATTGGTGCATACTCGGTAGTTTGCCCGGACTTGTAGTTGAGAGAACAGAAAATTGGAGGAAGGCGCTCAAGATCTCCATTCAATTACTGCATAAATTGCTATCTTTTTAAGAGTTTATATTAAGTTTTGGTCTTCGTGTTAGTAGTCTAGCTTAAATCCTCAACTCCAGTAGAGCGTTTGTTTTCATTTGCTGGAATAATCAGTTGTCACCATCGAAGAAGCCTAAATGCTACACTTTTGAAAAAACGTGTTGTGCTTAAAAGCATCAGCTAACTAAAGAGACTCTGGAATGTAGTCCACAGGCAAACACGCACAAACACACAATCACACATATTGGTTTGACTGTTTCTGTTAGACATTTGTTTAAGTAATAACCCCCAGTGGGTTACAGTGTATCTTATAACAGCTAAGGGCGTTGTGGCACAATGTGAAGTGGAGTCATTAAAACCCCCTTACTGTCGTAATATTAACTGTAACACACTGCTTCGAGGGGCTTATTATGAAATGGTTATTTCAAGTTAATACCAGAATAGATACTTTCTGCCTCGTACACATCCACCATATTCCATTACAGTTAATCAATACATCAAAACATCCAAACTGGGAACACGTTATAACTCTGAACTCCTTTGAGTTTACTGTATGTGTTATATTACGCATACAGTGTAGATGTAGATGTTATGCAGCCATGTTTGTTTGTAAATCTTGATAATTTCAATTAAAAAAAAACCAGAGAGACAGAGAGAGAGAGAGAGACAGAGAGAGACAGAGAGAGACAGAGAGAGACAGAGAGAGAGACAGAGAGAGAGACAGAGAGAGAGAGAGAGAGAGAGAGACAGAGAGAGACAGAGAGAGACAGAGAGAGAGACAGAGAGAGAGAGAGAGAGAGAGACAGAGAGAAAAAGTGAAATAAAATCACTCTCTACCTCAATAGATCCAAACCTAACACAGAGGCATCAAAACACACTCACCTCCATACCCTAAAACAAACATTCAGGTGGAAACAAAATTGCGAAGATACATACAAAAGCATAACTCGTGAACCAAAAATTCAAAACCTACTGAATAAATTCCTAGATACCCCATTTCCACACAATAAGGAAGGTGTAAATTTAGCAGTAGACAGGATTAACCAAATTTTTACAATATCTGCAACGCTATCTAACCTAAAACCCACTAACACAAAACCAAACAAAAAGCCTGTAAATGAGAAATGGTTTGATAAGGAGTGTAAAAACCTTAGAAAAGAAGTAAGAATTCTATCAAATCAGAAACACAGAGATGCTGACAATGTAAACACACGCCAACTCTACCATGAAAAAGTTAAACAATATAAGGACACACTAAGGAAGAAAAAGAAACAAGAAACACAAAACCAGTTAAAAGCAATTGAAGAATCTCTAGAAACAAATCGCTTCTGGGAACATTGGAACACACTTAACAAACCCCACCATGAAGATCTTCCCATTCAGAACGGAGACGTATGGATAAAGCAGTTCTCAAACCTCTTTAGTGAAATAACCAAGAACCATGAACAAACTAACCTACACAACAAACTAGGGACTCTGGAGTCAACAATTAAAGATTACCAAAACCCTTTAGACTATCCAATCACACTCGCTGAACTAGGCCAAAATATACCAAAACTTAAATCCCAAAAAAGCAAGTGGTATCGACGGTATCTTAAACGAGATGATTAAATACACAGACCAAAAACTTACACTCGCCATCCTCAAACTGTTTAATATCATCTTAAGTACAGGTATATTTCCCACAATCTGGAACCAAGGTCTCATAACTCCAATCCATAAAAGTGGAGACAAATACAACCCTAATAATTACCGCGGAATATGTGTAAACAGCAACCTAGGTAAACTCCTCTGTAACATTCTTAACAGCAGACTTCTCCAATATCTAAACAACCAAAACATCCTGAGAAAATGCCAAATAGGTTTCCAACCCAAATACCGCACATCCGATCATATATACACTCTTCGTACCTTAATTGACAAAGAAACAAACCAAAATAAAAGAAAGCTCTACTCATGCTTTGTTGACTTCAAAAAAGCTTTTGACTCAATCTGGCATGAGGGACTTTTTCTTCAGTTGATTCAATGTGGCATCGGAGGAAAAACCTATGACATCATCAAATCAATGTACACCAATAACACATTTGCGGTTAAAATTGGCAACAAGCACACAGACTTCCCTCCCAGAGTCGTGGAGTGAGACAGGGCTGTAGTCTAAGTCCTACACTATTTAACATTTACATGAATGAATTAGCTGGAGCTCTAGAACAGTCACCAGCACCCGGTCCGACCTTACAAGACACCCAAGTGAAATGCCTCCTGTTTGCAGAAGATCTGGTGCTGCTGTCACCCACAAAAGAGGGTCTACAGCAACATCTGGACACCCTGCACACCTTCTGCCAAACATGGGCCCTATCGGTTAACCTTAAAAAGACTCGAGTCATGATATTCCAAAAAAAGCCCAGTAGCCAAAACCAACATTACCGTTTCAAACTAAACAACGTGCCCCTAGAACACACCAAGAACTACACATATCTTGGTATAAACATTAGTAACACCGGAAACTTAAACAAGGCTGTAAATGACCTGAGAGACAAGGCACGACGAGCCTTTTACGCCATCAAAAAGAATATAAAAATTGACATCCCAACCGTAATCTGGCTGAAAATAATACAATCAATTATAGAACCGATCGCGCTGTATGGAAGTGAGGTTTGGGGTCCTCTCGCCAACCAAGAGTTCACCAGATGGGACAAACACCCAATAGAGATTCTGTAAACAGAAATGTGTAAAAACATTCTACGGGTACAGAGAAAAACTCCAAACAACGCCTGCAGAGCAGAATTAGGACTGTATCCTCTAATCATTAAAATACAAAAAAGAGCTTTAAAATTCTACACTCACCTTAAGAACAGCGACACAGACACACTCCATCACAAAGCCTTAAGACATCAAGAGCTGAGCCCAGAGAGAAACCCCTTCATCCAACTGATCTCCCCAAACATGCCCAAGTCAACCCCAAACCCCAGCCAGACTAAAGCAAATGATCAAAACACAAAAAGAGAAATATGTCAAACACTGGACAGAAGCAACAGCTCAGCAAAGTAAACTGGAATGCTATCTGTCACTAAAGAGAGAATATAAAGTGTCAGAATACCTCACAAGCGTATCAGACCCTAAACTAAGAAAAGTGTTGAGCATGTACAGACTCAGTGATCACCAGCTCACTGTAGAGACGGGCAGACACAGACACACATGGACACCGAGAGAAGAGCGACTGTGTCCACACTGCACACACAATCAAGTGGAAACAGAGCTGCACTTTCTCCTCTCCTGTCCCAACTACACACACATCAGAGAAACATTCTTCCCCCAGTTTACAAACTTACACAAAGACTTTGAGCAGTTTCAACAAAAGGACAAGATCTCATACATACTGGGAGAAAACTCAAGAAGCTCAAATCTGGCTGCAAGATATGTCAAGTCCTGCCACGACCCACAAGACCCACAAAACAACACTGAAAGAACAACACACACAAACTGACACTATCACCCTCATTGAGAACTTTAATTAAAACTCTTTTTCTGTTTATATTGAGATGTTTATATA